>PVKS010006041.1:0-81505 GCA_004027875.1 Aplodontia rufa
TCCCTTATCCCTCCCTTCCCCTTCCCATTATAACTCTAAAAAAAGTATTAGATTGTAAAGCATTACATCTTATCTGGATTTAACTCATGTTTCTAGACCAACTTTCTCATTGTCCAGGGACTAGTCCCCACCTCCACAGATGAGTGGAGACAATCGACCCTTAGATCTCTGGGTTATCAGCTTTGTTTCTTAAGATTGCTTTGACTGAAGTTCTTTATGATTCCTTATAAATTTTAAAATTGCTTGTCCTATTTTTGTAAAAAACATCATTGGTATTTTGATGGGGATCACGTTGAACCTGTAGATCACTTTGGGTAGTATGAACATTGTAGAAATATTGAGTCTTCTGCTCCATAAACATGAATATCTTTCCACTTATTTGTCTTTAGTTTCCTTCAGTCTTTCTTTCGTAGTTTTCAGCAGATAACCCTTTCGCCTCACACTTGTTTTATCCTTAATTATTTTATTCTGTTTGATACTATTGTAAATGGAATTATTATTTTCATTTCTTTTTTCAAGTTGTTTATTTTTAGTGTTCATAAAAGCACTAGTTTTTCATCTCCTGCAACTTTGCTGCATTCTTTTGCTAGTTCTAAGAGGGTTTTTTTTTGTTGTTGTTGCTTTTGGTTTTTGGTGGGATTTTTTTCTACATGTAAGGTTATAGCAGCTGTCAACAGAGATGACTTTATTGTTTTTTTTTCAATTCAGAGGTCTTGTTTTTCTTTTCTTACCTAATTACTCTGACTGGTACTTCCAGTGCAGGGTTTTGTTTGTTTGTTTGCTTATTTTGTTTTGTCTTTGTTTCTTTTACCATCGAATATGATACTATCGGTGGGCTTCTCAACTAAAGTCATTATTATTTTGAGATAGTTGCCTGGTTTGTTGATTGTTACGATCAGGAAAAGGTGTTCAATTTTGTTGAATTTTATTTTCTGCATGTCTTGGGACAATCATGTGATTGTTATATCTCAATGTCTTTTATTTTATTATTAAAAGAGAGGAACACTGAGATAGAGAGAGACAGAGAGAATCAATTTTTTAGTTTTTCATGTGGGCTTTCATTCCTCTGACCCCCAGTTGTGCATGTGGTGCTGGGGATTGAACCCGTGTACTCGGGCATGCCAGGCATGTGCCATAACCACTGAGCCACTGCTCCAGCCCCATACTTCAGCATCTTGACATGGTAGCTCACAATAATTGATTTATTATATGTTGAACCACCCTTGCATTTCAGGAATCAATTCTAATTTTTCATGGTGTCTGATCCTTTCAATATGCTGTTGAATTTAGTTTGCTAGTGTTTTGTTGAGGTTTTTTGCGTTATATTCATTGGGAGTATTTTCATGTAGCTTTTGTGTCTTTTTCTGGCTTTGGCATCAGACTAATACTGATTTTTAAAAATTAGTTAGGAAATTTATCCATTGTCTTTAATTTTTTAGAAGAGTTAGAGAAAGTTTGGCATTAATTCTTATTAATTCATCAGTAAAACCTTCAATTCTTGACTTTTCTTTGTTGGAAGATCTTTGATAACTGTTTTTATCACATTACAGTTTGGGGTCTGTTCATGTTTTCTGTCTTCATTGTTTTTCTTTTGTCATTTATATGTTTCTGTGAATTTCATTTTTCTTCTAGTTTATCCAATTTAGTAGCATGTGATTATTATAATAGTCTCTATCATTGTAATTTTTGTGTCATTATTTGTAATGTCTCTTTTTTCATTTCTAAAAGCAAGTGTTTAATATTGTTGATTTTTTCTGATTTTCCCCCTGTTCTCTGTGTCATTTATTTTTGCTGTAATCATAACTCTGTCTTTCATTCTGCCAACTTTGGACTTGGTTTGTTTTTCTTTTACAAATATCTTGAAGTATTGTGTTATTTTTTTGAGATCTTTCCTGATGTAGGCATTTATCATCATAAATTTCTATTTGGGCTCTGTTTTTGCCACATCTCATAAGTTTTGGCATGTGGCCTTTTATTCTCATTTGTTTCAAGATATTTCACATTTTCACTTTTGATTGATTATTTGAATTATTGGTTGTTCACGAAAGTGTTTATTTCTATATATTTTTTATTTTTCCACTTTCCCTTCTAACATTAAATTATAGTTTCATTCCATTGTTGTTGGAAGAGATACCTGATATTTTTCAAAAGTCTTAAACTTGTTAACATCTGTTTTGTGACTTAATATAAGAACCCCCCAGAGCAAAGTTCCTTTTGCATTTAAGAATCATAAGAATTTTGTTACTATTGGGTGGAATATATATATATATATATATATTGTATGCCTGTTGCATCCATCCATTTGATTTATTGTGTTTTTGAGTTCTCTGATTCCTTACTGATCTTCTGTATGGTTGTTCTACCCATTATTAAGTAGATAAAATTAAATAAAAGTGGGATATTTCCTATTGAAATAAATAAATTCTAAATCAAAATATCCTATTATGGTGATGTCTCCCTTCAGTTAATGTAAATTTAAAGTGCTCTGATGTTGGGTGCTTATGTATTTATAATTGTTATGTATTGCTGGTGAATTGATTCTTTTATCATCATGCCATCATCCTTCTTTGTCTCTTTTGACAGTTTTGAAATTAATGTTTATTTTGACTGGTGTAATTGTGACCATTTCTGATGTTTGGGTTGATATTTCCATGGAATATCTATTTTCATCCTGTCTCTTTCAGTGTATGTGTGCTCTTAAATTTAAAGTGTATTTCTTATAGATAGCATAGACTTGAGTCTCTAATGCAGTTATGCTTGAACAATTATTGATAGAGAAGGATTTAGTACTTAAAGTTGCTAATTGTGTTCATTCTTGTAGATATTTTTGTTCTTATTTTTCTCTTTCTATTCTCATGTTTTGCAGTAAAATGCTTTGAAACTTTTATCATTTCTTTTTTTAATTTTCTGTAGGTATTTTCACCATTAGGATGATATAAAACACACTTGTATCAGTCTATTTTATGATGATAAGAACTTAACTTCAATTGCATATGAATACTTTACTCCATTTTTATATTGTATATCTATTAATGTATTATTATAGTTTATATTTTAAATTTCCATTCCATGATTAAAAGTGATTTATGTAGCACCATTACAGTAGCACACTATTTACCTACATGTTGAACTTTAATAGTAAGCTATACTTTCAGATAGGTCTTTTTATTTTTAATGTTATAGGGGGTTTAACCTTGAGGGTTGCTCTACCATTGAGCTATATCCCAGGCCTTATTATTTTTTATTTTCATTCAGAGTCTCACTAAGTTGTCCAGGCTGGCCTCAAAATTGCAATCCTTCTGGCTCAACCTCCCAAGTCACTGGAATTATAGGTGTACACAACTGTCCCTGGCTAAACTTTATGTTTTTATGTTGTTGTTTAATATGCTTTTTTGTTTTTAAACTGATAAACTCCTGATATTTCTTGTGAGGTAGGTCTAGTGGTGATGGACTCCCTCTCCTTTTATATAGAAAATTCTTTATTTCTTCTTTAGTTTTGAAGGCGAGGTTTTGCCAGGCACAGTGTTCTTGTTTGACAGTAGGATTTTTTGTTTGTTTGCTTTAGTGCTTTGCATGTAGCATTCCATTTCCTGTTGCTCTTCCAATTGTCTGCTGAGAAATTGATTCATAGTCTTCCGTGTTAGGGCGACTGGCCTCATTCATATGTAACTACACAGTCACTTTTCTTTTGCTGCTTTCTTTGTCTTTGACTTTTTACAGTATGATCATATCTTTCATAATCCTTTGGGCATGTGACATCTGGCAACGGCTTCTTAAATCTGGATTCCTATTTGCATCCATAGATATAAGAAGCACCTCAAGTACATAAGGAAGTGTCAGAGCAACGAACCTGAGCACCTCAAGTACATAAGGAAGTGTCAGAGCAACGAGAATTGTATGATTCTCTCTTTTTTTTCTCTCTTTCACTGTCCCTCTCTTTAAAAACAAAACAAAACAAAACAAAAACCTTTAGAACACAAGTAAACATATTATGTTCACTAGAATAAAATTCAGTTTAGCTGAAATAAATCTAAAAATCTCTACAAAATCAATGTTATAAATATAACAACTACCATTTATTGATTATAGTATTCTTTCATGCATAATTTATGTACAATTCATTTAATACTTACAACAAAGTTTTTCAGAATCTTTTACACACTATAAGGAACTGTGTCCTCATTTCAAGGCATTTATCAAAGAAAATGCAAGAAGTTAGTAGCTGAACTGGAACTGGAATCTAAGTTTATGATTGCTCAGTCTGAGGTCTTAACCATATTATTACTACCATATCAGCGTGATATTGTATTATTTGGAACTCTTTTGATTTTGACAGAAAGCACTGTCGAAAATAAGAGACGAAAATGCATTGACTCACCTACTGGGAAAGTCTTGAGGGAAAATTGGATTTTGAAATGGCTCCATGTAGACTCAATACTTGGTAGGTTGTGATTTCTGCCTGCTCCTGTGGGACTTTCCTCCATGTTTGGGTATTGACTTTATTCTCCAGGTGCAGGTAGTGGCTGCATTGCCTTAGCAGCAATGGGCTTTCAACCTCTCAGATTCCAAGCCACACACACACACACACAGAGAGAGAGAGAGAGAGAGAGAGAGCGAGCTTCTCTCAGCAGCTGTCACACTTGACCTTGTAATCACCCTCTTGGAGTCTAGAACCTTTCTGTTATCATTCACTGTTTACCAATGACTGGGGGATTAAAAGTGCTGATTGACCTAAGCATAGGTTATATGTTCCATTTCTACAGACAAGGGCATGGAATCCTACCCAGGAGAGGGTTACCACTTCCAGATTGTTAGCATTTACCAGAAAGCAGGCAAGGGATGTTGGGAGTCCAAAACATAACATATGCCCGCCTCAGTTGTGACCAATAGTTGTGACTGTTGAAACATGCTTGCCATTAGTGTCAAATGTTTCCTCAAGAAGAAATGAGGTTTGTAAAATGTTCAAATGAGTTGGGAGAAATGATTCGAATTCAGAATACTCTTGGGATGAACTTGTCCTGGAAGCATAGTGTGAGGCAGTATTCCTAGTCTAAATTGATGCCTGCCTTTCATTCAGATGAAAGAAGGGACATGGATGTGCAGCATTTGAGAAAGAGGTGTAAAGGATGCTTAGCTTGATTGAGAAAGGTTAATTACATGTGAAATGAGGCTGGGATTCTGAGGATGTTTGCTCTAGATTTTGTGTAATGTTATATTAACACTGGGATTCTCTTTATTCTATTAACAAAATAAACTCATTTTGTTTGGTTTCATTTTACAGTTGCTTTAATCCCACTGAAAATTTATACTATTATTTAATTTTACTAAACATTTGTAGATAGTAAAATACCTATAGAATTAAGCAACAGCAGGATATTAAAGACATCCAGTTCTTACAGAGATTTGATCTGCTAATTAGCCACACCAATTTTATGGATCATTGCATCTCACTTAAAATGTATTGTTATACGTTTATAATCTTTCCATAATGAGCTTTTATTGAGTGCATGGGCCAACTTCTGCGTGATGTACAAGAGAAGCTCCCTTCCCCCATAAATAATGTTTGCAAGGCTAGCAAATCACAGTGGCATTCCATGGAAAATGCTCCTCTTGGCATTATTAAATGGCTTATTTGGGACCATGGTAGAAAATACAAATACACTAGGAAGGAAGAGTGAGTCAGAGTGCTAGCCAAAAAGCTCAACAAAGAAGCAGGTGGAGAGAAGGAAAACCATCATGTAATAAATTGATAGGCAATATACATTTATGGAGAAATCATATAGGGGTCAATTTTCTGTCATTATCCCAGGACCTTATATAATTTTTTGCCTTTCACCTTTTCTATTCCTCAAAAGGGATAAACTGAAATTTTCTAATTGCTCTACAGGATTATTCATTTTCAGTATTATTCATTGACTTTCAAAATAAATTTTTAAGAGCTTTAGATTCAGTAATCTTCAAAAAGAATGGTCAGATTGAAACGTGACTAACAATGTTAAAATTTACCTGAGTCTTGTGCTCTGACAGAAGGGTGATGATTAAGAAACTACCACCAAGCTTTTGCGTCCTCAGAAGTGGCTGGCTGCAAAGAAATACCAGTCCCTTACGATTTAGAGGAACTGCATGTTTCCCTGTGACCAGGCTCTCCAAAGCCCTCTTCCTCATCTCATAATGATTGAACTGTTTACTCCTACTGACCAATCTGAACAAAATGCCTAACTTGACTTGACCATACTATATTCAGACTCCTCTCCCCTCACAGGCCCTCAACTGTGGTCCACTTTGCAGTCTGAAACAAGCTTCTTAAGAGTCCTTTCCAGGAATCACTCCATCATCACCTGTGTGCTTTTGTCCCCTTTCTGCACCCCTCCACAGCTCATCCTGCTCCCCACCATACCAGTTTTTTTTTCTTAGCCATGTAAACACTCCTCCCTGTAATGAAAAGCTATTTTCTGTGTAACCGTTGAAACACATGCAGATCTCAAGGGTGGGGAATACTTATAGCAATTAATGGTTGCCTTCCCACATCAGAGTAGGTTCTTCCCCCTCATTGCAATAACCCTTTTGATTAAAGTCTTTCCATACCTACGTCTGGATATATTTTTAACATTAATAATATTTAAGCAGACATAGCATATTTATCAGGAAATATTATTAGAGAGAAAAATATAACAATAGCATTTCTTCCTATTGCAATAAAAGCTTAGTAGCATGTTTTTAGCAATGCTCGTGGTACAATGAAGTTATTGGTAGAAAGATGTACCATGCACATGGCACAAAACAATGCTACCTGTGACAAACTAGATGCCTCAGCCTCACCACCCCTGCCCTCCTGAATTCCTCTCTCTCCATGAGCTGCCATTTCTCCAGCTACTAGGTTAGAAATTCTAGGGTCACCTCTTAACCCTACCTCAAGGTATTTTCCACAGCCAGTCACCACATCTGTTGAATCTGCCTTTAATTAATGTCCCTTACATTTCTTTCTTGTTTCCTGTTCACTCTTATCTTTCTATTTAAAAACTCATTGATACCTCAGGCCAATACTGTCATGGTACTTCTGTGGGCTCTGTTTCAGTGAGACTCCTCCCTCATCCTCTGGTTTAGGGAGTATGAATTTAGAGAAAAATGAGCAGAGTATTTGGGATAGAGATTGAATTGTGAGGTCTGGAGTTGCTCTCAGTGCTTTCAAGAGTTGGGAGCAGGATTGAAAATGGAAAGCTCGAGGCCATGCTTTGAGAAAATTCTGTTTTAAACTCAATGAAGGAAAAAGAATTGAATGACAAAATAAGAGAAAAAATAAACTTCTAAAGGTTGAATTCAAGGTCTGGAAGGTAAGAATTATGAAAGCAATGTGCTTTGACATATTTTGACATGTTTTGGGTCTTATCAGGGTGGGTATATATTCCCAGGTCTCGCTTCATCCTGGTAGCTTTTTAAAGTTCTGCATATTTCTGTTGTGTTATGTGCTGAGGATCAACTTTTTTGTGAGGCACTTTGTTTCCTAATGATGGGCAATCCAGGTGGATGATTCAGAAGAACAAGCAGAATTTTTATGGATTGGCAGAACTTTTTCTCAGGCTAATTCTAGGTTCACAAATTGGTTTGCTCTGATACAATAAAGGCACAACTTAGCCTGGTAGAATCCCCTGGAACTAGCAAGGTACCAGGATTTGAGGCCTGTTTCAGTGCTCTTTCTTCTCAACAGTGTTCTCTCTGGAATGAGTCTCCATGTGGTGAGAAGGCCAAACAAGTTTTGAGCCAACTTCTAATGTCATATAAAGCACCATACATTTTTAGTCCTTTTCCTTGATCATGCTAGTCCCTTTTCTTGAATACTCTTACCCCAAGAGTGTATTTTCTACTGGATTTTAAACCACTTGTGAGCAGAACATATACACCTATAGTGATAAAAATTTTTATAGAAAGTTACCTAACCTAGCACCTTTCAATACAATGTGGTTGTGGTGGTAGAGAATGCTATATATCAGTTCCTTAAAAAAAAAAAAAAGATTCACAAAATTTTAGATTGTGACATGATTGCCATTCATAAAAATAAATAAACAATGTTCCAGCCATCTGGTTTCTAGGAATCATCGTGAAGACCAAGTTTTGGCCAATTGAATGTGTTGTCCTATAAGGACAATGTATGAGCAAGCCAAATATTTCTTCTTTCTCCTTTTGCTGTGCCTGGAATAATGACAATTTGATGGCAGGAACTGGAATGGCCATGTTGGTCACCCCATGGAAGATATACATTGAGGAAGGCAGAGCTGGACAGCTTGAACATAGCCTGCCAAAGGGAAAAGATATTTTAAGTCACTGTTTTGTTGGCATTTCGGGTACAATGTACAAGATTTGCCAAGATTCTCAAAAGGAATCCTCACTGTATGAGTGAAAGAATGATGAATAAGATATTGTGTTATTGGGGCTGGAGCGCTGGCTCAGCGGTTATGGTGCTTGCCTGGCATGCACAAGTACGTGAGTTCAAACCCCAGCACCGCGTACACAACAAAGTCTTGGAGCAACGAAGGCAATATAACTAAATAAAATTGATTCTCTCTCTCTCTCTCTCTCTCTCCTCTCTCCCTGTCCCTCTTTCTTAAAAAAAAAAAAAAGACATTGTGTTATTGAAATTACCTCCTTCCATTCTACTTTTTCTTAAAAGACTTGGCATTATATACCTGGTCTAAGTAGCTTGACAAGGTCACAACCTGGAGGTACTTGGATTTGGTTTATCAAAAAGACCCATGTTGACTGGCCCATATATTGCATTAAAATTGAAATAATTGCAAACATTTGTACCTTGGCAGATTTCGTACGAATGTTCCTGTCTCTAGATCTCTTAAAGCATCAAGAGTTAAAGCAGTCATCAGTTTACATTCTAGTCTTACCCCAGTGGCCAGAGTCAAGTTGCACTGGCACATTTGAGTGGTTTGTGTTCCCTCATGCTCACCAGCCCAGGCCTTTCCACTCATTAGTGTGACCACCTGCCCAGGTGGCCATTGAGTTTGTAAACCACCATGTTATACTCTAAAAAAAAAAAAAAAAGAAAAGACTTCTGTTACTGATGGCCACATACTGCTTGCACACATATACACTATCAAAATGGCCACAGTGAAACTGTTTTACAGAAATTTCCGTCTCTTATGAGCTCTTCAGGTCAGGAGCTAATTACCCTTTACTCTTTGTCCTTTACATTCACTCTGGTGAAAACCACACGCCTAAGCTGTTTTATGGCCTCAAATCTAATTGAAGGCAGAGCGAGGGCACCCTGCCTAGGTTTAATCTCTCAAGCAGGTCCAGCATGAATAACCCTTCCATAAACTGGCAGGCTTCCTCTTGCAGGTTCTGTTCAAGGCATTTCCCTAGAAGCCATGGGCTTTCTCCTCTGCACAGTGAATAGGTCTTACAGCATCCTAGCCCAGCCTGTCATATTTGGGAGAAACTCTCACCCTCCACAGCCAAATAACCCACTCAGAAAAATCAACATCTTATTCTGATTTACAGTTTGGTATGATGAATACTGGCACTTTAATACTAATTAATACATTGGTGGATATTAGTTCTTGAAAATACTTTAAAGTAAAATCAGTGTTTTTTCAATTGGAAAGAATCAGAAAAACGTTAAGAGCACTTATCTTCGAAAAGAGGATTTGGGGAGAAAGAGGGAATAACAACTGGAAGAGACTTCTTGCACTTCTTAAATGTCTAGAAACTTTACTTTACATATATTATATAAGAATAAAAATACATGTACTAATACAGAGGTATCTGGATGAGATTTGGTGTACATTAAATTTTTTTTGAAAATTTTAAAACTAGGAAATCCACATTAAGTGGTATTGAGAAGTACATAAGTAAGTTACATAATACTACAATAATACAAATCTGCTTAAGTAATAAAACCTTTTTTTCACATGTATATATACACATGTGAAAATGTTGAAAATGGTAGAATTGATACAAAATTAAGATAATTTATGGGGAGCTGAGAACACTGAATGAGAGGGCCAAAGAAGATCATTACATCATTTAAATATTTTTCTTTCTTTTTTAATATTTAAAAATATATATTTTATACTGATTATTTTTTCTGAATGTCATGTATTATTTAATTTTAAAAGTAATTACAATAATTATGTGCAACTTATAACTTTGATCTGACATTTCCACTTCTGAGAATATACTTAAGCTATTCTCACTGTTGTAAAAAGAATAAAGTATTATGTATAGTAATAACTCACAAAAAATTTTAGTTTTGAAAAATTGAAAAATAAATATCCAATTTTGAAACACATTTGATTATGACAAATCCACAAAATTTAATGTTGTTTCATCACTAAAATATGTGATTGCCAAGAGTAAATGATGTCATGGAAACATCTGTGATTTAATAACAATTGAAAAACAAATATAAATTTTCAACTTAGTAATAAAATAAGGCAATGAAAAATAGTAGAAGATAATTCAAGTGTTAATGTGATTGTGTTTCAGAAACACAATTTGAAAATAAGAGATTTTGATAGTTTACAAAGTGCATCTTATAACATGAAGACCATGAAATAATCCTGTGTCTAAAATATACCAAGCCATTTCTTTAACATACAGGAAATTAGATATTTATCTATTGCAAGCAACTCTCAATTTACCTCTAAATATACGTGTGAAGATTTGTAAAGGCCTCCAACATAATACGTTTGTGGAAGTGGAATTGTGGCTAGCTGTGCCATTTCCGTATACATAGGTCAGCTTGATTTTACCTGTTAAGAGGCCAGCCTCCTGTGCAGCCAGGTTGTAAATTCATTTCACACCTGGGAATTCTGTTTGGTGACAGCATACTACCTTCTCTGTTCACTGCCAAACTATCAAGTGGCCTTTATTGTACTAAACCAAGCTATTCACTGGTCTTCCATTCTTTCCTGTTCCTCTCATGCATTCAGTTGTATTTCTATTTCAAAGTTTCCATCTTCTTCCTTCACTATTTTTATAGAACAATGGTGAGAAAGGTGCACCTTCTAGACATTAGCAATTTTCTGGAAAAATTCAAACAAGATTTTTATTTTGAAAGTGTTTGTAGTCCTATTCCTGCCACGGAAAGATTCCCATTAAAATTTTTCTGATTTGCCCATTAATCATATTATGTTACTTTAAAAACTGTGGGCCTGAGAAAATCACCTATGGACTCAAAACCTCACTTGATTCCAGAACTGCCCAGTCTCTTCTCCCATGAGTCCTCACCCCTTACTGCTCAACACAGACCCCTGTACTCTTGGTCTACATTTCATGTTTGACTGATAATGCAGTGGGATTTGAATGATACTGTGGGGACATTGGATAAGGGATAAGCTCTTTTGCATCCTTGTCATCTCTTATCCCATAGATTTTCCCCAGATCAAGCCCTACAACTTTCTGTCAGTAACTTTTTGCTGCAAATATTTCTTTATATGGCCTTCATTTTTAATAGTAACATTATTTCAAATTTTGCAATACAATCTAAGGTTTAGGTCGCAATTCTAAATAGTGGAAGAGGGTCAACCTCCAGGTATCTCTCTTTGTGATCCCATTAGAAAATCCTATGAACCATCATGTGTGTAAAAATTGATTAATTCTTAATTTCATAGAAACAGTGAGGTTTTGGTTTACACTTGTAAAATTAAATCACATTATGAGTTTAGAAACATAAGTTTAATACTAATTATTCCCTCAAAATGACCAATTTAGCTATTAGGTTCTACGGTTCTTATACAATGTACCATATTAATTTCACTGTCACTATAGTTTTCTGAATTGTCAATTCTTATTCCATTGTCAGGTACATTAACTCTTGCATATGTTAAAATAATAGAGCCTGAGACTGGAGAGCTGACTCAAAGGTAAAGCACTTGCCTGCCATACCGAAAGACTCTGGTTTGATCCCCACTACCACATATACAACTAAAGGAAGGAAAAACAAAAACCAGATGATAAAATAAAACCTATTTCTCTCTCTCTTTCTTAAAAAATAATAAAGCCCCATTATAGGAAGCATACAAATGATAAATTAAATATTTTAGTACTTCACTTCAAATGGCCCATAACTAACAATTGTTATTTAAATAAAAAATATTATTTAAAGTTATCTCTGTTTATTACCTGAAAAATCTATATAGTCTTTGTATCTGCAAAATAAGTGTGTGAAAATATAAAACACCTCTTTAAAATGAAATCATATTGCTAAATATACAAATTATTTGACTCCCAGTGTAAGTAATAGTAAAAACTCACTGAGATGTTCAGAGCTCTCCTAGGTGACTTGAAGGTGTCCTAGGTGTGTTGATTGTCTCCTTCTCCAGATAATTATCACTACCTAAAAGACCTTGGAAAATGTCCATGTGGTCTTAGAAAACACACATTATTAATGGGTGACGAATGAAAAAGAAATTCTTAGGAAAAATGGAAGAAAGTATGTGTTTAGTGCACATGGTCTAGAGTAAAACTGTGTTGAGCTGTTGTCTATGCTGAGACCCTTTGTGAGAGGGTTTCACTCCGTCCCACTGTGAAGGCTACAGCACAGCCAAACAAACTCACTGCTTACAGTTGGCCAAGAAGAAAATTCTGTCACATTTTTGTTAGTTTTAATAGGAAAATAAATTCCATCTTAACAAATGAGCTATGTTTGGAGCTACATTGAAGAATAAGAATTTATGTATATTAATGGGTACAGTATCTATGCCGGATCTTCAGGAAGCTCACTCTTCAATACGCTAGCAATTTTAACAGTCTGGTTATTTTATGAATGATGGGACTGCTTCACGTTGACAATCTGACAGGGAGGAGCATAGAGCAGTACAGGTGTTCTCCATTAGCTAACAAGGCTCTGCTGTCCTTCGCATTTGCTGTGTTTCACATTTGCATTTTCAGAGAAGAAAAAAATAATCGAGCCAGGCACTTTAGTAGATGCTTTACATATGAGTACAGATTAAAAGTAAGAAGCTTCACATAGAGTCCAAAAAAGTGAGTGTCAAGGGAATCAAGATTTGCTCCTCTAGTCGCATTAGTGTGGAGTACAACTGGTTGACTGTGCTTTTGTCTTTACATCAAGGTCATATGAAGGAATTGTTTGATACATAATGAAGAAATTTAAGTGGAAAATCAGCTAGGCATTTTTAAGTCTAAATGTTTTAAGACACACTATTAATGTTTGGTCCAAAACTATGCACTATTGGGCTGGAGCAGTGGCTCAGCAGTTACGGCACTGCCTGGCACGCGGGAGTACGTGAGTTCAAACTCCAGCACCACGTACACAACGAAGTGTCTGAGGAATGAAAGTCACATGAAAAACTAAATAAAAAATATTTCTCTCTCTCTCTCTCACTGTCCCCTCTTTCTTAAAAAAAAAAACAAAATACTATGCACTATTTATAAGCAAAATGATAATGAAAACAAGACTAGATGCATGTTATTGAACTCAATTTTTTTTTGTACAGAAATGTGTTCTTTAATGCCCTATTCAGAAGTCTTTTCAGATGCAAAGATGGAAAAGACGTTTTTTGGTAAAAAATCATTAATATATTCAAGGTTTAACTTTCTTTTACAAGTGTTTCAGAGTGTACCATATGGCGCCAGTTAGATTTGAAGGTTTTCATTTGCTTTTTAAAAAATCTAGTGTGGTTTCCTTTCATAAGCTCATACATACTGGTTATTTTTTTAATAAGCATAAAACTTCAATATAACACCAAATGCATGATTTAGCAGGAAGAAATAAAAATACATGGCAATATAATAATTGGCTCATTTAGTTAAGAGCGCCTTTGAAGCTCATCATGAAGGATAAGCAGTCGTTAGCTTATTAGCTCAAGTTGGACCTTGTGCTTGTTTTTCAACTAAGTGCTGGAATACATATCTTGACAAATTGTAAGATTCCTATCATCTTTTCAGTGCCCCCACCCTAGTTTGATATTCACAAAAAGAGTGAGCTTGTTCCTGCCAACTGAATCAGTTGGGAAGAGAATGTTAGTGTGTTTGAGCAGATGTGTGTCAACATCACTCTGTAAAAAAGAAGTTATCTAGCCCCTGTCTTGGCACACACTATCCTCAAATAAAAAATACTAAAATTCTGTACTTTCACTAGAAATCTATGAAAATGTGGCTGAAGACTCCAATATAGGAGATTTGAGATTTTGAATATAATTGCTAAAATTGTTCACTCCAAGGCTCTGCTGACTACAAGGAAAGAGAGTTTAAAGCAAAGAAGTTATTAGAACAATGTCTAGAAAATGCAAGGGGAATCTGTATGGATTAATGAGTTGGTCTTTCTTGAGCCTGATTATATTTGTATTAAAGAAACTATTATGTTAACTTCCTACAGATCAAGGTGCTTAGGTAAACTGCTTCCTTTCCAAATTTGAAGGACCTTTTTTCCCACTACATTTTCAACTTAATTTGCTAATTTTTTAAAAAAATCTTCTTACCTTTGGGGAATTTATTTCTATTTTTCCCCTATATATTTTTCTGCAGTAAAATCAGTGGGAAAAGATTGCAGTTAAATGTAAAATTTGAAAATGAAGACAATGGGTGTGCAAGACAAAACAATTAAGTTATTGTTGGATTCCTCAGTTGTAGGGACAGAATTCCCTCATGAATCACATAATTCTAAAGCTTGCATTTAAAAAGATAAATGACATGTGCAATGTTCATCTGACTTTTATAGTTTTACCCACCTATCTTTCTATAGATATTGAGCACATAATATTTTCTATGTATTATTTGAAATTCTTGCGACTGATGGAAAGGTTGCAATTCAACCTTTCTCAAGAAACTAATAGTCCACACACAAAAACAGAGGCAGTTACAGTGATAAGCATTATACCAGAGAGAGCTACACAAAGTTACTGTAGAAAACACCAAGCAATTCAAAAGAGATGGAGCTTTGAAAAGTAGTAAAGGCTTTCCTGGCAGAGAAGGGTGGAAGATGAAGGAAGCTTTAGGGCGATGAGAGATGAAGACATGGAAAGGTCTGGAACAGATGTGGCTTGAATATCAGCATGGTGGATTGTGACAAGAGGAAGAAGTGTCTGATCTTTAAATGTGTAATTATTGTCTTTCTGCACTTATTCTTTATCCAAACAACAAGGAAGCATAGAGAATTTTAATCCCAGAAGTAATGGCAGAAGACTGGAGGAGTGCAGATTGGCAGGAATGAGATCATTTTAAGAAGCTGCAGAAGTTATCGAGGTAAAAAATAAAGGGGATCTGAGGTAGTCAATGGCAGTAGAGAGATATAGAGCAGACACGTGATGGGGGAAAGAGAGAGGGTGTGTTGACAAGGTGACAAATAGAGAAGATGGTTCCTAAGGCGTATCTTGTTCTGGCTTGAGAGCTTGAGTACGTGGGAGTACTAATCTCCAAATTGGAGACTGGAGGAAGAGGATCAGGTTCAGGGAGAGAGAGGAAATGGGGGCGCATGTGTTTTACAAGCTGTGTTTGTGATACCTCTAGCACATGTAGTACAGATATTCAGTAGGCATTTGTGCAAATGTGTCTTCAAGAAATAAGTCAGAGATTTGGGGGAATCTTTAGTGAATAAACAGTAAGCATATTCACATAGAGGATTTAGAGCAAAACTCACAAGAAGAGCGTGTAGAGCAAGAAAGGAGAGTCAAGGACACACTGCTTTGAACACCAATATTCAAAGGGAACTTGAGCAAACTAAGGGGGTCAAGGAACAAGAGGGAGAAAGGCAAAGGAGGCAGTAAAGGCATGTGGAGGGGCAGCATTGTGGGATATGTGAGCAGGTAGAAATTAGTACACAATGATGGATGGTCTGCATGAATGTCAAGAGAGAGGTCTAATCTCATAAGACCTGTGTTAATTACCTCCTTAGCGACTTTGGGAAAAGGGCTTTTAATTGAGTGGAGGAGCAGAAATCAGCCTAGAGTGTTCCAAAGAATAAACAGAAGTTTAGAAGTTCGAATGATACGGGTGTTTAAAAATAAAGTTGGTTTATTGGACAATAAAGTACAACCACAGAGTTTTCCTATACATCCTGGAAAATTAAATGGGAGAAAAGAAAGAAGGACCAGATGTTCCACAGGATTTCCCAGGAGGAAAGATATTCTTTTATTCAAATGTACCAAACTGTTGATATGAAAATAAGAGGGCAATTTAATTAATACTAATAAAATGGCACATGAGGTGACTTTCCAAGGAGATGAGGAAGAAGTCAAGATAAAAAAGGGATATAGTGGGAGTTAGAGCTAAGATAGTTCTGATTAAGATTTTAGAAGTAACTGGGCTATGGTGCATCCCAGCAAGTTGGGAGGCAAAAGGATCACAAGTTTGAGGCCAGCCGCAGTAACTTGGTGACACTCTGCCTAAGAGTTAAACAACAAAAAGGGCTGGGCATATAGTTCAGTGGTAGAGCACCCCTGGGTGTAATTCCCAGTACAAAAAAAGAAAAGAAAGTTTTTTGCAGAAGTAAACGTTTTAAGGTAAAAGTCCATGAATGTAAGTTGCCAAAGTGTAGCAGAAAAAGAAATGCTATCTGGATCAAAAAGGTGAAGAATTTTAACTTTAAAGTGGTGGTCTCTCTAATAGTTTTAGATTATCTCAGGACAGGGAAGCCCCAAGGAGAAAACGTTGATTATGATACCAAAGCTATTATAGTTTATGGGAAGCCAATAATAAATAACATTGATAAGAAAGGAAAAGTCATGGTGAGAATGAGGACCTAGAAAACTCTTGGCCTTGTTTCCCTGCTCAAGGGGATAGATACATGGGATGAATAAAGGAAAGCTCTGCCCATGCAGGAGGAAGTGGGAGGCATATTTAAGCAAAGGAGGAGGGAAAAGGTTTCAACAATATATCTAGGAATTTGTTAAAAAGAAATGATCATTACTGTCTAAACAAAAAAATTCTACTTTTTTAAATTTTATGAAGTTGAGTTGTTGTACAATCATAAATGCATATATAGTAACAATATGATATGCCCCCGATCCTAACCCAGAATCACCCCCCATCATCCACACCCCACTCTCTTGACACTTCTACATTTTCCCCTATAACAGATATAAGTGTCTGTATATATGATTGTGCATTTTCTAGAATTAAATGATTGCATAAGTATTATTTGGCTTCTCAGAGGAGTAAAGTGTAAGCTACATTGTTGATTCCCCTGCCCTCTGGCCCCTCCCTAAGCAAGTCTATTGCTATATAATAAAGCTACCCTAATCATTATTTATTGCTTCCACTTCAAGGAGGACAGCATTTCTTTCATTCTACTACTATATGTATCAAGTGCTTACTATGTGCTTGAGGGATTTTCATCATATAGAATAGCCTAAAATTTGTTCCCTGATGTTGGTTCCAATTGTTGATTCTCAGAGTTTGGAGGATCCAGTGACCTGCTCTATCCATTTTACATCGAGAAGCCACAAGTAGGTTACTTTCCAACAATATGCATTGCTAAAAAAGCAAAGTTATTTGCTAGCAATCACTATCACACTTATTATAAGACCTGTTAGGAATCAGTTATAACCTGGGATTTTAGCTAGCAAATTGAAAGAAATTTTTATCGAAAACCATTATTAACCAGTTAGTATAATTGGGCTTTATCTTTTTATGTTGAGTTCCTTATTCTATAGATTAAACCTAATGAAAGTTTCTCCTTAAGGCAGGCACACCCGTAAGCTACCCAGCTCTCAAACCTTGCTTTGCCATCTGCTTAGTTCAAATGGTGGTGAGGATTCATCTCTTGTTAAGCTTTATTAAGTTTGCAACAACATAGCATTTTAACCTCGAAATACAGGAAAAGCAACAAACAGGTGAAGATCAACAAACACTGCAGGAAGATTTTAAATGACTAATCAGATGGAAGAAATGTCTGAAAAGAGCAGGCAAGAAAGTGGAACACCAACTGCTGTAGCCACAAGCGGGAGAAGGTGAGAATAGATTGCTGCCTGCCAAGGAAAGCTCAGGCCCTGTAAATTCAATGAGTTATTACAAATAGTGCACACACACACACACACACACACGCACACACCCCCAGAAGCAGCGACAAAATTTTAAAAGGGAACATATGAAAAACTTAAAGGTTTCACTGGGGAACTTCCACATCCTAGATTAAAGTTGAAGAGAAAGTCTTACAGAGATTGTTTAACAATGAGTTAGAAAATGGATTTTTAGAATCAGAAAGATGAGGGCCAAAATCATATATCCATCACTAAATACTCATTTGATTTGCACAAATTCTTTAACACTTTTAAGCTTCTACTTACTCCATTTAAGATGGGGATTAAAAACAGTCCGCATGTTCAGAGCCACAAAGGTATTTGAGAACCATTTCTAACCGTGTAGCACTTTTCTTTTCAAGTAGTAACTTTACTTATTTATTTTGGTACTGGAGATCCAACGTAGCTGTGCTTAAATACTGAGCTACACCCCAGCCCTTTTCATTTTTTATTTTGAGACCAGGTCTTACTAAGTTACACAGGGCCTCTCTAAATTGCTGAGGCTGGCTTTGAACTTGTGATCCTCCTTGCTCAGCCTTCAAGCTGCTGGGATTACAGGTGTGTGCCACCATGCCAGGGCTCAAGTAAAAACTTGCTGGTAGCTTTTCCTTGTCTTTCACTGTTCTCGGTTCTCCTTCCACTTAACCCAAGTCTTCATAAAACCTAGATACCTTTATTTCCATGTAAGAAAGCTATAAGCATTTCACCCTCCAAAATTCTTCCTGCTTTCATCCACTTACCTCTTCCCTTTCTCTCTAGTAATACAGTAGCTGCCTTCCTTTAAGAACATTGCAATCCCCTATTATCCATCAGCTTTTAATCCCCCCAAACCCCTATGTGAGTCACATGTTTAACTCCTTTAGAGTTCCTAAGATATAAAAATGAATAGATAAATAAATCAGAAGATATTTATTGACCAATTAACCATTTTTTTATTATTATTATTTTTAAAGAGAGAGAGAGACAATGAGAGAGCCAATATTATTTTTAAATGCATATGTTCAAAGCATTTGTTTTTTTCAAAACACAACACTTAGAAAGTTTCATAATTTTAGGTTTATCATGAACTTTTGGATATGCCCTTAAATTCTTCCTCAGTTTACTAATTTTAGTAAAAATTTGTGACTTACAGAATATTATTTATAATTATTTCTTTCTACTCAATAATTTCTGAAAGTGAAACAATGGGATAAGCAGGGAAAAATCTTAAAAACAACTCTCTACTGATATACCTTTTTATTCAAACATAAGGTTACAATAAATTTGCCACCTATGTCAATAACAGAATCTAATTTAGTTGAATTTCATCATTTTGCAAATTTTTTTGTGCCTATACTATTTATCATATGAGATTCTAAAATATGGAAAAGTAACAGGCAACCACACAGATGAGGTTTTACTATTAAATTAAGGAATAAAAAGATAATTTTAGATAGAGGGGAAATACATTAATGAAAATAAAATAAATTCTAGAATAATTGGAGAGGTGGAGAGACTAGGTAGAGACACTGGGAAGCCTTAGATGTGAAGCTGACATCTAAGCTACACTCTGTGTGGAAGAAGGACACAATCCAGACAGAAATATCAGTAAGTGTGAGGGGTTGAGATGAAACTAAGCCTGGATGCTCAATAAAGTCCACTGAGGACTACATAAGGAAAATTGTTCCAGAAGTCAGGCCATGTAAGTCTTTGTATGCTGGAGGATGGCATTTTAGGTATATAATTTTAAGAAGAGAAACAGTATGATCTGATTTGAATTTTTCAAAGGTGTTTTTGGATGTCATATAAATAATTGCTAGAAGTAGAGAAAGACAATTATGAGCTCGTTTAATAGGGTACTGTGCTAGTTCAGGTGCTAGACTACAGCCTGGACTGTGATGTGACAATATAAACACGGAAAGAGCTATCGCATCGTGACAAGGTCTGAAGGTCTGAGCTACACCATCGTTGTTGGATCAACTACCAGGTGAGCACCTGAGTGGAAGATAATGTTATTAACAAAGATGGAATGAATTTGGGTGGGGAGGAGAATGTAAGGGGCAGGTTACAAATCAAGAATGAATTTTGTGAGTTTAAAAGAAGATTTTGTTTCTCCTGTTTCTAGAAACCCTATGCATTTCCTTTTTGGAGATGTGCTTTGTCAATTTTGAAAGTTTTGTCTGTAGATAACTTGAAGCTTCTTTTTTTGTAAGCAAAGTTGCTTATGATAAATCTGTTATCTAAAGTATTTATAATTTCTTTCCATCCCCACGGTTTACTTGTGATTTTATTTTGTTTTGCTTTGGTGTTTTTTCCTTCATGGTGTTTTATTTCCCTGTGCTCCTAGCTGTCTTCAACTATGTGAGCAAATATATACATGTTGGTATTCACGACGTGAGGCTTAGAACAAATACAACTGCCTGCAGAGACTTTATGATTTCTTATTCTGCAAGGGTTCTGGAGGTAAAAACAATTGAGAATCAGCATCAACTAAATCTAGGAGCAGAAGTACCCCATCCCCAAAACCTAGTCAACTGAAAATCATGCTGGAATTCCATGCTTATATACTTTTATTTATACTCCCCTCAAGGAATAGAGTTCCTGGATTTCCCAGATAATTGTTGGGAAAGGCTCTTGGGAAGCTCCCCAGTTTCTGTGGGTGTTAGGTTTTGACAGTTGTTCTCACCTTGCAACACCTACCGTTCTCATTTTTCTCTCTCAATTTCATCTCCACTTTGGACAGAACAGTTCCTTATTGCTTTGTCAAGCATGTCTTCTTTACTTCTTATTTCTATTTAGAATTAGACAAAGGAAAAAATTGGTCCAGTTATCTAACCAGTCATCATGGAAAACAAAGCAAGTTGTTTCATTTTGAAAGTGTAATGGATTAAATAAAAACTAAGTGGAGATGTTAAGTGGGAGAGTGGATGTACGAGACTAAAGCTCCCAGGAGAATCCTGCCTTAGAAGGTAATTTACGGAGACAGTGATATATAGATGTCACTTAAAGCTGTGGGATCAGGTGAAAGATAAAGATAGGTAAAGAAAGGATCAAAGGACTAGGATCCAAATCTTTAGAATATAGAGATCAGAATGAAGAAGACAGCCTGCAAAGATGACTAGGAAAAGTAGCCAGGGATATTTGAGGTAAACCAGGATGTCATGGTGCTACGACAGTATGTAGAAGGAAAGATGCCGGATCTGCTTCACATTCTTAGAGACTGAACAAATGAGAAAAGAACTAAGAAGAAATCATTGATTTTCACGATATGAAACTCAATGAAAAAACTTTTCTCTACGAGCACTGTGAAAACATCTTTAATGGAGTCTGAGAATTAAGAACAAGAATTGGAGGCAGGGGTGCTGCCAATCTATGCTAATTTTCTACAAAAGTGAAAAGAAAAGTGGGAAGTAAAGGAGAATTTATGATCAAGATGGCAAATACTTTTAAATAGAAGTAGCATGGTTGATTTATTATTAAAATAATTTATGGAAAGGAAGAAATTGCTGATGTAGGAAAGAGTAGAGATAAATTGAAGAGCAAGTTCGTTGGACAGCAAGAATAGAAAGAGTGAAGAGACCCTGGAATTAGGGATATTTCTTCCACTGCAATTAGGATGGAAAGCAAAGCAAGCGAGTTGAGATCCAAGTGGGTTGGATTTATTGGTCTTCACGGCGGAGACAATTGTTTTTGAATGTTTCTTATCTCTGACAAAAAATATTGTGCATTATAGAGGATCAAAAAAATGTGTGCAGGAGAGACTGACTAGGACTACAAGAGTGACTCAACAATTTGCTATTTAAGTAAATAATATGCTTCAGATAATTGAAGTGTAGTCACATGGCAAAGGCAGTAGTCTTGAGTGTGTGTATGTAACTTTGGTATACAACACGGTGATCAGTAGAGGGAAACATTTGGGAAGTAGATTGCAATTCCTAATAAAGATGAAATTGGAACTTTGCAATTGTGATGTTGTGAGCATAAAATTCTTAGAAAGCTGGCTGAAATCATGACTCCATAGTGCAGATAATTCTTACAGTGAAATAGGAAATTGTGTTAAATATTTCATTTTGTACCAAAAGTGAGTTTCTCGAATCCTATGACTGGTTCAACTTTTCCTATTACTTCTCAGCAGTCGTTTCTCCCCATCCTTTGCTTTCAACTGTATTACGGTACCAATCCAATCGTACTCATGGAACATTGAAAAAAGTTTAGATAGGAAATACAACTCAGATTGCTTTTTATGGTCATAGTTTACAAACTATGTAATATGGTAAAATCCATCTGACAAGATTGTCAGAAAACCTTGAGGAATCACATATCCAATTTCCATTTTCTCCTTCTGCTTTTGAATACTTTTGAACTTGAGTCTGAATATAAGGTGCTTTGGTAGGGCTATTGCTTAGTTAATTACAGACAAGAGAAGAATAAAAATTTAAAGAGAGAATTGTGGATTACAGAATCGGCTGTTCAGCAATGACATGGACTAATTTGACAATTGAAGGGTCAGTCCCTGCAAAAGTAAGGACACTGCTTACAAGCATTAGCATCCAACTAGTAACAATGTGTATGCCAGGATAATGAACTTAAAACAATAGTAATTAACAGGCTAAGACAAAGGATTAAAATTAAAAATGAATGGTGCAGTGCTTTCTGCTTGCTTGTAAAACAGCATTAAGCCAACTTAATCCATTTTAATTCATTGTGAAACCTGCAGTGCAAATGAGATGGATTCAAGGGTCAGGTTCAGCTCCTGAGAAAGTGCGATACATTCACCTGTGACAATTCTTTCTGGAATGATAAAGTAAAGGAAGTCTCTTAAGAACTCTGAATGACTCCATAAGGTCCCTAGAGATCAGGTGTCAAAGTTGTCTATCAGATGCCTGAAAAGAAAAAAGGGAAGCATTACTCAATGCTATTGTGAGACAGTTGTCATTGACTGATCAGGCCTTTGAAGCACGCTTTCACAGTCAATGAAACCACCTGAATAGATGAAAGCCAGACAGCTTCTGACAAACAAGAGTCTATGGAATATTCATTGTGCATCTGGGAGGGAAAGATTAATGTATTAGAAATTAAAATGGGACCAGTATGTATGATCTTGCTCTAACACTTGGCCAGACCTGTGTCACCCACTGCTAGTGCCTGAAGTCGACAGACAATTCTGCCAAGGTAACTGAGAATCATTAAGCATCCTGCTATTGTGCATGGTGAATAATAAAACTTTCCCCTATTCTTTGCCTGGAGCTGACAATGAATAATTCTGGAGCTATTTGCAATGTTAACAGCACCTATCTTGCCCATCCATTCCTTTACGATAAGGATGGAAATATGCATTTCAACAGTCTGTAAGGATACTGATTCACAGGCATTTCAAAGGACACCTGTCACTCAAGTGAAGGACCTGTCAGTCTTCAATGTATGATGGTGCCAAGAAAATGGCCAAAAAGATTATCTGTATTTTATTTCTCTCCTTTTTTCAGATTAAAACACTGTTACATTTGCCATAGACTGACAAATGATTTACACTGGCAACTGTAATGTGTTTAAGACCAGAAAAAAAAAGCTGTTCTCTTAGGCAGGCATATTCTTTCAAGGTTTACAACTGTATCAAATATACTATCACAAATGTGATCTAGACCACACAGAATGTCATTACGCTGGATATTAGGAGCATTTAATCTGTTTGCTGACATAAAGGTGACATTGATAGAGCTGTATTTTTTGTCAGTAACAGAGTAAATTTACTTTTAGGAAATTACAAGTAGACTGGAGAATTTAATAGTGTGACCAGCTTGTACCGGACATCTTCATTAAAATGTGTGTGCATCTGAAGACGGTTCTTCATCAGTATATCCTTCAATGTGTAGTTCAGATGAAAGCAGAAAATCATGTCACATATTCTGAAGGTTAGAATACAGCCATCATCAAAGAGATCCTTAATGTTTTCTTCCCTGAAAAAAATTGGTAACCACTTTTTGGATCTTCAAAGACTGTCAAACTTCTAGTCCCTGAACTAATTCTGCAACTCCCTCAAATATTCCAATTGTTTTATCAAACAAATTATTCTACCTCTTTCACCAACAGTGAAATTAGTAATTAAATTAAATGGTAAATCATTAAATTTCCAAGAGGTCCACTTTCCTTAACCTTGCTGAATGTCACTTCAGTTCCTGTCCCCATCAGGTGTCACAGGTCTTCTTTCTTCCTCCTGAGAATATTGAACCCATTACTCTGCCTGATGAACACAAGAAGATTCTCAGAAGATATCTTAATGGTCCACATGTACAAAAGAAGATTGTATTTGGTGTATTACAGAACTGGAATGTGAGGTTGTCCCAACTTTTTGCTGTCGGGTGGTCCTCACTCATTTTGCAATTCGGTTGTTAGAAATGGCAGTCTTTTTGTTTTTCCTTAAAATTACGAATTCATTATTTCTTCACAGGACATAATTTAAAGCAGTGAACTGTTCTGTCAAGAGATGATCCCACATCTCCCCGGTACCAAGGAATACATTGAAGTGAATTGGAACCAAATTTATTATTGGTGTTAGATGACAGGTAACAGATGAATGAATAGATGACTTGATCTTGCAAAGAAGTTAAATATGATCTAATTTGAGGCTCTTGAACTTCATCCAACCATTGTAAAATTGCAAAAAAAAAATCATTAAAATCACTGACAAATATAGAAAACATTTCGAATTATCATAACAAAACATTCTCACTGTTTTAATGAAAATGGATGAGGCCAAAAGATAAAACTGGAATTGTTTTTGGCAGAGAATATGCAGGATTACTAGTAGCTAGATTTGGAGTGCCTGTGTCTGCAAACATTTCCAGAAGGCTTCAATGAATTTGTAATTCTTTGTGTTCCTTCTAGTGAATTTATATAGCTAAATCCTGTAATCCAGTCACTATAAATAATTTTTCCACAGTTGACTTGTAATAAAGGTTTGTGATTCCTCTTAAACAATTCCCACAAATTGTTGGGAATGCCTTCTTTAGCATACCTATAAAAAATTACAAAAAAATTGAGAGATCCCAATAAGATGGGAACTTTGCAGTTATTTGTAGAGCGCTGGGATATTGGTCACTGCATACATCCCTCCACAAATGCTCATTTTCAGTGATTTTTTTTCTACTTACCTAAACGTCCATTTGTTTCCATTTAAAATTCTGTGTTAAAGGTAGATTTCTTTTTTCCCATCATAATAATATCTTAATATAACTTAAATCTACTAATTTAATTTTCAAAGTATTACTTTGCAATAATTATATTATCCTATTTTGAAGATGTAGAAATAGTCATAAGTCTTTCAGTTAATATAGTCAACATGGTTAGGGTAAACTCATCCAGTTTGACTAGAGTCCACTCTAGTGTATAGACTGTGTTTCTACGCTTACTCATAAATTTTGTCTTAGCATGAACTTAAAATCAGGGAAAAGTTAAAGCACTAAGACAAATAACAATTTATACTTTTTGCTGTAATCTCCTTGAAAAATGGAATTAATTGTCCTTCAATGTATAATATCAAAACAGAAACATTATCTTATAAGTGGTTATTTAAACAGTAATAAAGCTAAATCAATTTAATAATGTTCCTGAATTATGTATTAAGGTGATGATAAAGGTAGGGGGAAAAACATGTATTTTCCCAGTCCTATGTGTTACTACATTACCATCACTTATTGTACTCTGAATTTCCTGCAGCAATAACTATTTCTACCAGTGCCAAAAGGGCAATGAATCTAAAAGGAAATGTCGGCACTGTATTTACAGTTTTTAATTTATGCAATACAGCTCACTAGTATAATTCACTTTCCCTGAGATATTGAACACTCAAATATCATTTTATGTAAGGATAGAATAACAGCAGTGCAACACACTATTTCACATTCCCAACCTCATTAGAAGCAAAGTCTTCCCCTACTAATCTATAAATCTGTCCTATGACTTCTATTTTATCAACAGATATAAACATGTACAGTATTATCAATAGTCATTAAATTTCATATATAAAATTAAATTAAGCACTTTAGTAGTCCAGAAACTTGCAGGTATGTTATTTGCAACTAACCAGATGTAATTAGTTCAATATGATACATGACTATGTTTAAGAATGAAAAAGAGGGCACCAATGTGAGAAGGATGTCTGAACTGTGTGATCCCAGTTAAGTAAATGCTACTCCTCATTTCCAATCACTTATGGAACCTATTTTTGGTAATTTACAATTAATTGAAAATGAGGGAAAATGTTTGATTATGAAAGTATATAGGAGCATGTTATATTCATTATCACAGGCCACAGAAGCTGATCTCAAGTCTCCCTAAAGATAAGAATTTTTCCTCCTTGATTATTTATTACTAGGTACCCTATTCATTTTTGTGCTAAGGTAAATGGAATTGATTTTTCTAATTTTTTTCAGACAACTCATTTGTAATGTATAAGAAACACAACTTTTAAATGATGATTTTGTATCATGTTAACTTTATTTAATTCATTTATTCTAACAGTATTTTTTAATGGCATCTATAGTACTTTGTTTGTGTGAAAGAATGTCATCTTCAAACAATATTATTTTTTTCTTTCTGATTTAGATGTGTTTTATTTCCTTTTCTTGACTAATTGCTTTGGCAAGAGTAGCCTTGTTGCTGACCTCAGAGGAAAACCTATCAGTTTTTTTACCATTGAGTATGATGTTAGCTGTGGGCTTTCTATATATAAAGCTCTTTGAAGAAAACACAGGAGAGAAACTTCATGATAAGGATATTGACAATTAATTCATGAATATAAAAAAAGGATAAGCAATCAAAATGAACAAGAGGGACTGCATCAAATTTAAAAGCTCTGAACAGCAAAGAAAATAATTAACAAAAATTAAAGGGAAACTTAAAGAATGGGGGAAAATACTTTCAAACCACTTAGCTGATAGGGGTTAGTCTTCAAAATATATAAAATACCTACAACTCAATAGTAAAAAAAGTGAATAAACCAAGTTATGAATGGGTCTGGGTCAAGGTCTTGAAAAGACATTTCCCCAAGAAATACACATAAATTTGCGATAGATATATTTTAAAAATGTTCAATGTCATTATGCACCAGAGAAATGCAAATGCAAACCACTCACACACATATGTTCTCACACCTGTCAGGATGACAATTATAAAAAGTAAATAAATGTGAACAAGGATGTGGAAAACTGGAAATCTTGGACATTGTTAGTGGAAATGCAAAATGGTACAGCTGCTAAGGAAAACAGTAGTAGAACTATCACATGAACCAACAATCCCACCTGTGGATATCTATAAAAACACTTGAAATCAGAGTCTTAAAGAAATGGCAGTGCTATATTCACTGTATCACTATTTATAATACCCAAGATGTGTAATCAACCTAATGAAAATTGAGACATGAATGGATTTTAAAATGTAGCATATACATAAAAGAAATACTTGTCAGCTTTTAAAAAGAATAAAAGTGTTCAATATACAGCATGATTCAACCTTGAGGACATTATGGTAAGTAAAATCATTGAGTTGTAGAAAGACAGAGAGTACATAATTTCCTTTATTTGATGTATCTAAAATAGTCAAACCATCAGACTAGTACAGTGGTTGACAGAGTCTAGAGGGAGAGAGTAATGTGAAGTTACCAAATAGCAGGTGTAAAGTTATAGTGAAGCAATAAGAACAGCACTAGAGATCTGCCATCTATGAATAAACTCTAGAGATCTGCTGGCCATTGTACCACTACATACCAACCATTATGCATATAATAATCTATTATATGCATAAAGGTTTGATGAGAGGATAGATCTCTTGTTAACTGTCTTGACAAAATAAAAACCCAAATTCATTAATTCAGAAAATAAAGAAGGAGGAATAAACCTAGGAAAGTATTAATTCATGTGTCATTAAACAAAGGACAACTTTGTTGTTTAAAAATATACAGAAATATCTGTTTTCTTCAATAATCAGCAAAATCTGGTTAAATTTAGACACTGACATTAACTTTCAATGAAAAATTTCCAGGATGTGTTACACATTTGGTGATAGGAAGCAAAGATGCACTTTAAGTGAAATACATATACCAGATTTCAAAGATTTAGTACTAAAAAATAAAGTATTTCATTTTAAATGTTTATATTGGTTATATATTGAGATGTTTTACAAACTTTTTAATTGAGCCATAATAGTTATACTTACCTATGGGGTACTGTGTGATTTTTGATTCATGTATAAATATGTAAAAGTCAAGTTAGGATAATTAGTATATCCATCCACTTAAATATTAACCATTTTTTTGTGATGGGAACTCTTAAAATCCTCTTCATTAGCTATTTTGAAGTATACAATTAATTGCTGTCAACCATAGCTATTCTACTGTGCTACAAAACATTAGACTCTATTCTTTCTATCCAACTATTCCCATATATTCATTACCAATCATTTTTCTCTCCTCCTACTCCCTCCATTTCCCCAGGTTCTGATAGCCACTATTCTTTTTACTACTTTTATTATAATAACTTTTCAGCATCCATATATGTGAGAATATTAAGAAGTTGTCTCTCTGTGCCTGACTTATTTCCCTTAACATACTAGCTTCCAGTTCAAGCTGTGTTGCTGCAAATGACAGAATATTATTCCTTTAAGGACTGAATAATATTCCATCATGTTTGTGTGCCATGTTTATTTATTCATCCTTTGGACACCTACATTGATTCCATATCTTGGGTATTATGAATAGTATGGCAATAAACATGTAAGTGCAAGGACTCTTTGACATATTGATTTTACTTGCTTTTAATATATACTCAGTAGTGGGATTGCTGGATCATATAGCAATTCTATGCTTAGTGTTTTTAAAGGAATCTTTTTTTTTTCCTAATGGCTATACTAGTTTACATTCCCTAAAACAGTAGATGAGTATTGCCCCTTCCATATGATCACACCAGCATCAGTGTATTTTTGTCTTTTTGATAATAACCATTCTAACTGGGGTGAGATTATCTCATTTTGGTTTAGATTTGCATTTCCCTGATAATTAGTGATGTTGAGCATTTTTCATATGCTTTATTGTCTATTTGTATACCTTATTTTGAGAAGAGTTTATTCAGGTCATTTGCTCATTTAAAAAAAGTCATATTTTTTTTCTGTTGAGTGAAATGGTTATTTGTGGTATATTGAATAACATAAAATATATTGTCAAAATTAATATCACATGTTTCTTTTTTGCTTTTCTGAAAATGTGTAGATTAAGCAAGCACACATTGTTTATGGCTCACATTGGTGGTCGTCATGTATTTCTGATGCGTAATGTGGCCCTCGACAGTGTTTCCCAGAACATGACACAATTGAAACTGGTGACAGTTAAGATGATTGTTTGGGGGCAAAGGGACTTTTTAATTTTGATATTCATGCATATGTTTAATGTGTTAGAAAAGCATAACTGCCATTTGAAAGCCTTATCTCCACGCTTTGGGATAAAACCCAAGCTCTGTTTATACAAAAGCAGAATTGCCACAATCATAGGCCTCCCAACACCACCTGTTCAGAGACATTGATTGTGTAGATAATTCTGATAGTAACCTGACATTCTATATTCATTCCTGCATTCTTTCACTTCATACCTCCAAATTTACTGGGCATATTATAGTAAGATATTGAATTATTTTAGATGAGTTTGAAGATTTAGAAATGGTTGTTTTTTGGGTTTTGTTTTTTTATTAAGGGTATATAGAAGTGTTGTTAACACGTCTCCATCTCTCAACCCCTTCAGGTTCACACCACTGGTTCCTCAGCATTTTTGTTGTTGTTGTTGTTTGTTTTGTTTTGTTTTGATTTGAGGAAAGAAAGTAGGCACAAGTTTTTGTGTGAAGAATCCTCCTTCAACTGTACCATGTGTGAAGAGCCTGCACAATTCCCAAGCAGTCTGCAGCCTGCGAATATCATCATCCTGCCGTGGACTAACAGGGACATATTCTGCGTATCTGTACATTCAATTGAACAATAGCTATTTATTTTTGCAAAGCAAGTTTCTTATATTAATATTCTCTTAAAAGATCACATGTATCATATCGATGAAATGATGGTTACGATGGAATGAAAAGGTATTGAATTCCCTCAACAGTAGGGTCTGGGGAGTAAGCACTCAGGAAAATCATGTAAGCACTCAGGAAAACTATGCTCATGTATTCAGCCAGTATTTACTGTACACGCATTTAGAGCAAGCTTAGGCTGAGAGAAGAGAGCAATGAACACAAAAATCCCTAAGCTCCATGAACTTACTTTTGGTTGAAAACAGACAAAGAAGGACAGAAGAGCAAATAAATAAGATTCTGCAGGACATTGTAGAGCAACTTAGAATCTGGCTTGAACTGTAAATGGACAAGAGTTTTTGGCTAAACAGTCTTATATTTTATATTTTTAAAGACTGATTTAGAGGGTTATAGGGAAGATGGACATTTAGGGTATAGAGGCAGGATTGTAAGCCAGGATACCAGTTAGGAGACTTTGACAATAGGGGGTCTGAGAGTGATTTAGAATGGGCTGGTTGAGATGGATCTAGTAAGAGGATGGAAGGGATCATACAAATTCTGTTTGAAACACACAGAGACAGAGATTAATATTAATTCCAAGGTTGGAAAATGGTGAATATTATGAGGATATATTTGAAATAATTGATCAAAGATATTCATGCATATTTTTCTAAACCAGATGGTAAAACTAGTGTACAGATTCATAAAAACAGGTTTAGGGGATGGCTTCATATGGTTTTTTGGAATACAGTCATATTGAGAAAGAATCTCATATCCATATAGTTACAAAATCAGGTCTTCATACCCATAGCTGTCAGAAAAGGTTAACAAAATACTTTTGTTTTTCTCAAGATATATAGGTGTGAAATGGACTTTTCACTGCTAGTTAGTCTCAAAGCAAAACAATGAAATCATTGTCATGATTCAGAATCCATTTTTTTCTTCAATTGTGTCATCTGGTCAAGTGATCCTTTACACTGCTGTATTATTGATAGCGTTGCTATTTTTATTGACAAAAGTATCTTTAGGTGAGAAGTAAGCTGATAGGATTTTTTATTCATTTAATTTTACATTTTATTTTCTAATCAATCATATTGTTTTGTATTATATTTATTTTCATGGTTATATTGATCCATGGCAAGTGACACTGGTTATATTGTTTTTAAGGCATGTTAATAACCAATTTGAGTCAATCAAAGAAACAATAAACAAATGCTTATATACATGGTATTGGGCACTGCAAAACTCACAAAGTTCTAAACCAAATGGTATAGGCTTGGAGAACATTGTTCTACTAAAATGCTAACATTTCCTGTGATGCCTGTCACCCAGGTCAGTCCTGAGCAACAGGGACCTTTAGCCTGTTACCTAAATGTCCATTTTCAGCTGTACAGCATATATTTTCTATCCTAGTATGCCATTACTCTAGGTACTATATACAGCAGATTGCAAGATAATATTCTTATTTCTGAGAAATAATTATATGTAAAAGACTATAAAAAATCATTGACTTTCTTTTACCTGCTGCTCTCCAGAAATCCACACCCTTTATTCCAAGGCAGGATTTGAAAATTCAGAAGCCACCTCCCTCATAAGCTTTTCCTTCTTAGCACCGTCCTACTCTAATTGGACTTTGAACACATCCCTTTAAAAGATGTATTGATAGACCATATTATAGAACATAAATATTCCCTCATTCTTACTTTCTAATTACCTTTACATTTCAAATGAACTAAACTTTTCATGTTATTATTTTTCTTAGCCCAGGGAAGTAGCTGCACATAAGAAGTACTGTTGAAATAAATCCAATATCCTGTTTCTTTTTGTTACATCCTCAGTTTCAGTTAACTACTATTTTATAACCTTGCTTAATTTTCACACACAGCTTCAAAGATGTTTGCCATCCCATAATCAAAGGTCCAATATCAAATCTTCACAATTGATTGTCTGCCCAGTGGTACAGATGGGGGCACCAGTTGCATCGCATATCCCACACATATTATGCCAACGGAAGGGGAGGATAGCAGGTAACAGCATTCCCACAGGTCAGGTGGTTCTATCTGTCCCAAACCCCTGCTTATGTCCAGTACCAGGAAAATGAAGCCCAATTAAAACCATTATTCTACGAAGACTGTTAATTATTCTATTAACACTATTAAGAAGCTCATCATAAGTAAATGCCAGCAATATTATAAAATCCAAAGTTAGGATATTCTCTGTTTGTTGTTTAGGTCAAAGTCACATTTCTGTAAAGATCTGTCTCAATAACCAGTGACTTTGTATTTTCAGAAGTCATGCTGAAGTTCTTGTCTCATTTCTCTTGCTGTATTCTTTAGCTTTGAAATATTAGCTGCTAATCCTGTTTATCTTTGAGGTTGATGTTTTCAGTCTGAATGACTTCCTGCTCCTAGAACATCCTATACACTGGAAAATCCATCTGAAATTCCCACCTTTTTCAGTGACTGGAGAACAAAAAAGAGCATAAAAACTAAGACTGCTTAACAATATACAGAATACTAAGCAGCGGGGCAGACGTCCCTTGAAAAATAGAATCAGGTCTTGGAAAATTTTACCCTAGTACTTGAGGGGAGAGAAAATAAAGCTACATAATTTTAATGAAGAGACAGACTCAGAGAAAGTCTGCATTTTTAAACTGCTCGTCTTCTCAGGTTGTGGGGTTGTCTTCAGTACCATCTATGGATAGCGAGTATCTTGCATTCCAAGATACTTTTCCTCAAAGTTTTCTTTCAATTCTTAACTTAAAAGCTGATGTAGTAAAATAAGCATCAAGATAAAGTTTCAAATCCATTTCAAGACATTGCCATATGCTTTTTCTCCTAAGAAGAGCTGAGGGTTTATTTGAAAACTATTATTCTTTTCTAAAAGAATAGCAGTAGGTTAACTGAAGGTATAGATAGAAATGATTGCTCTAGGTGAGAGATTTGCTACCTTAATTTGGAAGCTTAGAGAAACATCTGTGGTTTGAATATATTAATTTTTGTGAAGGTATAAAAGTAATCCACTTTCAACTGCTTGTATGGTAAAATCTCTCTTTTTGTTTGAGAGAGAGAGAGCAGAAGAAAGTGAGAGAGAAAGAGGGAATCAACTTTATTTTTTCATCAGGGTGTTTGTTTCTCTGACACTTAGTTGTGCATGTGATGTTGGGGCCTGAGCCTGGGTCCCTGTTCATGTCAGGCAAGTGCTATAATTGCTTGCAACCATTCCAGCCCTGATAAAAACGTTTAAAAAAATGAGAGTCAGGTATTTAAAAGCAAGACAATAGTGCATTCTGATATGCACACGTGTGGGAATATCTTGTTTCTGTGATTGTATATCATGTACCATGGCTAACATAGCCCTACTGTATCTTTATTCTTTGCCAAATTATGAGCACTAAAGGGCGGGCACTGTGCACCAGGATCCATCCATTGTTACTCACCAGTGTCCAGTGCTGTGCCTGAAAGATTGCAAATGGCAGACGGTGTGAATGAATGGGCAAGATAGTTAAGTGTGTTGAATGAAATAGGAAGATTTCAATTAAAGGTTTATGCTGCTAAAGTTTCAAACTCTGTTTTTTCCAAAATTACCTGCTCATGAGAATCACTTGTTATAAATGCAAATTTCTAGCTCCTACTCCAGATATAGTGAATCAAAATCTGGGATTCATTTTCAGATAGGGAACATCTATTTTCAACCAAACAGATGACTCTTATTGAGTTATTAAAGAAGACTTCTCATAATGCATTTGGACACTATCTTCGAAGATTTCTTTTCAAATATTTCAAATAATTGACTCATTCTTCAATTATCAGTAGGTCTTCTTTATTTTGTCAGTTAGGAATTTTGGGCAGAAGTGGAAGCATATTTTAACCTTACAACTGGCTATTAAGGAAAAGAAATACAGTATCTAATTTGGGAACTTACCAGAGCAACTTTGACAGTTGGATGCCGGTCATACTGCCTTAGAGCACATTTGTACTAATATTTTAATTTTGGTTCTCTTGAAGCAGTAAAGAGCCCTGAACAGTGGCAAAATATGTCAGTCTTTTCCATATGAGACCCCTCTCCTCCTTTACCCCAGTGTCTTGGTGAGTTTGTGGGGTAGGAGTTTTTTTTCTGCTTGTATTAATGGAGCAGTGCCATCTATCTCCACGCAGAGAGTTGAGTATATCACAGGTGAAATAGTACATATCACAGCTTGATGAGAAGTGTTCAACAAAATTTATTGGGGCACTTCTTGACAAATCAAATTTAAAACAAAAAATTATCAGAAAGTCTCAAAAATATATCTCAGAATATCTTCTCAATAACACTGTGAAATCAAGTCTTGCTCAGGTGGCAGAGGGGACACAAAACAACTGTCAAAATTAAGAAGGTACATAAACGTAAAAACAGATTCCATTTGCAGAGGCAATATCATCCTGACAGATTAGCTCTAGGTAAGCCTGGTATTATAGGATTTCAAAGCAGCTAACATTATGGGACATTGGTTATGCAGCTGGCAGAACAGAGAGGATACACTGTATTTGGGAGGTGCACATGATAGCTTAGGATGTAACATTTACAGTGGTGCCCATAAATGACTCATAATTTGAATTATTCTCCAGTTGCATAATATAAAAAACTGGTAAGAATTTTCCATAATTTTTTCCCTAAGTGAATAAACTGCTGAGGTCATTAAGCCTGTCTTCTAGAACCTGTGATAATGCTGTTGATGTTAATAGAAACTAAAAACTGTCTGTGAGTCTTGACCTTGGGACCACAGAATATAGGAGAGTTCCACACACCCGTTCACTTAGGAATTAAAAGATGTCTCCATAAACTTTTACATTGAAGGAGAAAGCAAAAGTGTGACAGATCATGACTTTGAAGTAATTGGGAACAGCATTCAAAGTTGACAAAATTTTATCTGGAGGTTTAAAAGCATTTACCCTCACATGCTTCTATTTTAAGACAAAAAATAAAAACAAAAATTGGACTAGTCTAATGAGCAACTTACAAAAGAGCAATACAAATATCACTAAAGTGGAAGGATAAAAATACATTGATTATATTGTTTTAAAACTATCATTTCAATAGCTGAATCCCTGATGGACAAACACAGGAACAAAAAAGCTTATTTATGCAAATATGGAGACTTAGAAATTATAATGAAGACATAACAACAAATCACAAACGAATGAACTCTTAAGTCCTTAAACAAATTAAAGGTATGAAGAAAATTGGGAAAAATTATAAATGTGCTGGACAGGAGATGAAATTTAAAACCTATTGTTCACTGTATTTGATATGATAATGGCATGGTAATGAGGTTAAAATTTGGGGCTGAAGTGGTGGCTCAGTGATTATGAAGTTTGCCTGGCATGTGTGAGGACCTAGGTTCGAATCCCAGCACCACAAACACAGCTAAGTGTCAAAGCAACAAAAACCAGATGAAAAACTAAATAAAATTGATTCTCTCTCTTGCTCTCTCTCTTTCTCACTGTCCCTCTTAATATATATATATATATATATATATATATATATATATACTATATATATATATATTAGTTTAATATGTGTGTTTCTATATTTATAGATGAAATAAAATGCTGTATGAAATATTGTAAAGTATTTTGGCAGAAAACAGAAAATGGAGTGAGATGGAGCCTAACTGGGGAAATGACTGTGAAATGGGTGCGTGGGGATGCACCGAACACTGCATTTAAGGTGTTTATGTTTGAAACCTCAATTATAAATTTGCCTCAAAATTACAGCAAATTATACAGCCACTTACCTGTCTCTGTTACCCAGAAATAAGAAAACAACTATTCTGTTTAATCCTCACTCTCCAGTTTCCCTATTTCATTTATTTTCATAAAGCTGTTTATTAAATTCTCTTTTGTTACACTAATATTTGCGGGCTTTGTTTGAATATAATCGCTTTTTGTATTTCTTTTTTCTTTGTTTTATTTTGGTACTGAGGAATGAACTCTGAGCCACATCCCCAGACATATTTATTTAGTTATTTTTATTTATTTATTTATTTATCTTATGGGGGGAGGGAGAGATAATCAATTTTATTTAGTTTTCTTCTGATTTTCATTCCTCTGATACTTAGTTGTGTACGTGATGTTGCGATTCGAACCTGGGTCCTCACACATGCCAGGCAAGCACGATACCACTGAGGCACCGCTCCAGCCCCTTTATTTTTTTACTTTGAGACAGGGTCTCAATAAATTGCTTAGTGTCCCACTAAGTTGCTGAGGCTGACTTAGAACTTGCGATCTTCCTGCCACAGCCTCCTGAACCTCTAGGATTGTAGGCATGCGCCACCCAGCCTGGCCTTCATTCCACATCTTGATGATTTCAGCTTCATTGTTTTTTTCTTAATAAGTCTTATTGTGGATTTTTTCAATGTTTTTTTTTATCTTCAAAGAACCAATTATATTAGCTTGTTAGAGCTACCAAAACAAAGTATCACAATGAGTGGTTTAAAACAACAAAAATTTATTTTCTTACACTTCTGGAGGCTGGAAGTTCAAAATTAAGGCAGCTTTGCTTCCTCTGAAACCTGTTGGAAAGACTCTTCCTCAGCTTGGCTGGCTTACATGGTTGCCAGCAAACTTCTGCGCTCTGTGACTCAGAGGCATTACTCCAGTCTCCGCCTGTGTCATCACTTGGCCATCTGCCTTCTGTCTTTACAAAAGCCTTTTTTAATGACACCAACCATGCTGGATGAGGGGTCCACCCCACTTCAGTGTGACCTCATCTTAACTAATTAGAGCAGGAACTCCCCTATTTTCAAATAAAGACACAGTCTAAGGTATTAGGGGTTAGGACTTCCACATACATTTTTGGTGACACAATTCAATGCATAATACCAACTTTCAGCTTTGTTGTTTTTTCTCTGTTACATCTTTAATTTATAATTCATTAATTTCTACACTTTTTATTGTTGCCTTGAGTCTACTTTCTTTGGGCTTTATTTGCTAATAATTTTCTGTCTTTTTGATGTGTACACTTAGAACATTGAACTTTGACCTTTTTGTTTACTGTACAATTTAGGGTTATCACAGTTTGTCTAAATTCAACATCCTACAAAATTATTTTTAATTTTGTGCATATGTTATTCAAAACCATGTCAGCTTCTTATTGTATTGAGTTTGGTTAATTTTTTTGCTTAATCACAAATTATCATTCATATTTATTCAAAATATAAGTTCACCCAGCAGCAACATTCGATAGTACACGATGGCGCCCCAGCAAATGAGACACCAAATCAAAATAAGCACAGCTCTCTGGAACACCTTCACCAAAGCAGGATGTTTCTGATATTCTGAAAATGAAGTTCCACCCGTGCTCGGTGGGGTGAGTGAAGGTTTGGACTTCTCAACTTTGGTATCTGCCTGTTCTCATAGCCACAAGGATTATGTGACTAAAGTTCATTCTTCAGACATCCGGGACTCACAAATACAAAATTTGCAGATTTATTTACACAACAGATATTTCTGCTGTAAATGTTTCTCAGATTAATAATCACACATAGAAAATATTTTTTTAACAGAGAGAGATAGGGGGAGAGAGAGAGATTGAGAGAGAGAATCAACTCCATCCAGTTTTTCATCTGGCCTTTGTTTCTCCGACACCTAGTTGTGTATGTGGTGCTGGGATTTGAACCTGGGTCCTCATATACCAAGCAAGTGCTCCAAATCACCAAGCCACCACTCCAGTCCCACAGAAAATATTTTTAAAAATATTAATTTGTGGGGCTGAGTGGTGGTTCAGTGGTTATAGCACTTGCCTGGCAGGCACAGGGCATGGGTTCAAACCCCAGCACCACAAAACCAACGAAGTATCAGAACAATGAAAGCCATATGAAAAACTAAATAAAAATTGATTCTTTCTCTCTCTCACTCTCCCTCTCTCTTTAAAAAATATTAATTTATACTCTAGATAGTAAAATCTATCAGTCAAGAATATGAGGAATTGGGGCTGGAGCAGTGGCCTGACAGTTGCGGCGCTTGCTGGCATGTACTAGTACACGGGTTCCAGCCCCAGCACACATATGCAATGAAGTGTTGGAGTAAAAAGGCTGCATGAAAAACTGAATAAAACTGATTCTCTCTTTCTCTCTCTCTCACTGTCCCTCTATCTTTAAAAAAGAAAAAGAAAAAGAAAAAAAAAGAATATGAGGAATTTTGGTTGGGGTCAAAATTAGCCCAGTTTCCTGCTTTATGTTTCCATACAGGGTCAGGTTTGACAAATGTTCCTTGATCTCTTAATACAAATGTGTGTTCTGCCATTGTGAGGTGCAGTTATATTTACATAAATGAGCTAGATGTTTAAGATGTTTAGAGTTTCTTTCTTAATTGTCTTCTGCTCATTTCACCTGGGATTAGGTGAGATGTGGTAAGATTTCTCCATATGAATGCAAACCTATTTCTCATTTTAGCTCTGTCATTCTTGCTCTGTATATTGTGGAGTTTATTAGGGGTGCAGAAATGTAAAATTATTGGATCTTGCTGGATGTCTGCCCTCATATCACTTTAACTGTATTTATTTCAAATAATGCTGCCTGTCATTAAGCCTACTTTTGTGTTTTAACCTGTGTCCTTATATTTATGGTAAGCCCGTTGCAAGGAATATATACTTGTTTGTTGTTTTAATCTATGCTGAATACTTTCTTTTTACTGTTTTATTTTTGTTTTCTATGTGAACCATTAGTTTCCAGGTTTCCAAAATGGGCCTGTGCATGTAAGGAAAGGGGGTTCCTGTGCCTGGAATGCCCTTCTGCTGCCCCTGCACTCACTTCCTTATCTCTCTGGTGAATAGTCACTTCCTCACAGGAGGTGAGCTGGCCCGGGTATGAGTATTTTTCCTTTCCATGGTTGTTCATGTAGCATCATGCTCTTTCTCAAAAGACCACGTAACTCACATGCTTTGTGTGAACATTTCATTAAAGTCTGTTTCTACTTCTAGGACATAACTTGATTATGGGAGTACTAATTACATTTTCTAATCACAAATAAATACTTGCAGCAGTAGCCAATTTTGTAGCCAATTTTAACTTTCTTCACAGTAAAGGTTAAATACAAGCAGAACTTAAATAAAAGATCTATGCATCTCACTCATGTAGAAGCACATGAACTCATTAAGCAGCTGCTATCACATCAGGTCTAATTTGTCTTACCTTTTCAGGGGGGCAGGTTTGCAACGTCCAAGAATAGTGGGTTTATTTCTCTAGAAAAACAGATTCCCTGAGAAAATCGATTTTTTTTTTGCACACCCACATGGGGAAGCAATAGGACTGACCAAGTGCTGGTTTATTTCAAATATTTTCCAAATTATTTGATGCAAATTCCTTTTCTACAATATTCCTTTGTCGTTTTTAAGTGAACTCCGCAAAGCCAAGGGCTCTGACTCATGAATGTTCACTTTCTTCCTGGACTAAGTAGGCAGTCACAGGCAAAAATGTCCAGTGACTCAAAGTTTCTATGAGTGTGTTCAAGTTTTTTTTATTGTTCTTTTAGAAATCACTTTGAGTACAAGTGCAAGAAATAATAATGTGCCATGTGTCCTTCCTGTCATTCCTATGCAAACAGTACACTCTTCAGGACTTCTATCTTTTCAGAAATATTACAGTTTTACAACGTTCTCTTATTCATTCCTTTGTTAAAGGGAAATATTTCTTCCTGTGTATTTACTTTTAAAAAAATGTGTAACAAATTACTCATTAATTAGAAAAAAAGTCCCAAGGAAATTAGGGGAAAAGCTGGTAAATAAACCTATTACAAATTACCTGGAGCCTTGGGCTACCCTTGAGTCAAGCTACATCATATTAGGATAAATATAATTCACTGAGTAACAATAATAACACAGGAAAAACTTACATAAAGATCAATAGATATCTTAACTCTGTTCTCTAGAGTAAGTATATTTAAAAATATATTTTAATTAATGCTCATTGTACCAAGAGCTTAAAATGTGTCAAATGATTGCAAAAAAAAAGAAAGAAAATTTTAGCATGTCAAAGAAAACACTTCTGCCTCTAGCTCCTTGAAAATAATACCTATTATTTTTAAATCATAACTTCCATATTAATGGATTATTTTTCTTACTGCTATAGACTGGTTATTTATATGCACCCCAAATTTATAGTTGCAACTTAACTCCTATGTGATAGTATTAGGAGGTGAGGCTTTTGGGAAATGACCAGGTAATGAAGGTGCAGCCCTCATGAATGGGATTAATGTTCCTGTAAAAGTGGCCAGAGAGCTCTTTGCCCCTCTGGCATGTGAGGACACCATGAGAGAATGGTGATCTATGAATCAGGAAGTGGGCTCTCACCAGGTGTCCACTCTATTGGTACTTTAGTCTTGCACTGCCACCAATTCAGCCTCTGTCTTTGTCATCTTAGTTAGCCATTTCCTTCTTACAGGAAATGTTGCTATCCTTGTTGAAGCAGACTACACCACAAACCATATTTTCCTAGTTGCATGAGAAGTCTTGGATCTGCCTTTCACCAGAACCCAAGAATAGAAGTTAATTTGATAGGAACTATGTACAAACAGACAATGATATTTAAGAAAACTATTACAATAGCTTGAAGATCATAAAGAACTTCAATACAGGGAAAAAGAGATCCAACTACATACTGGGCATCACAGCTTGTAAATTCTATAGGATTTTTCCATTCTAGAAATAGTTATGGAAAACTTTCCATACTACTGTTCCTCTGCAGAACTGGTATGGGCATCTTTTCATACATCCAGCTTATCAAACCTTTCAACTCTCTTAGGGGACTCACAAGAAAAAGCATAGTAGTGCCACATTCATCTACTGCCTTGGTCAACCTTTCATTGTACATCTAAATTACAAAATACTAACTTTGTTCATGGAGTAACAAGGATTCTTTAAATTAAATTTATTTTAACCAATACATAACAACATAAATTTGTATATTTTAATAGGATATCATGTGACTTTTTATAGATGCATGGCTTACATATTTAAATCAAATTAAATCTATCTCCTCAAACATTTGTGATCACAAATGACAGTACTACATTCTTTTCTGTGAACAGGGTTCCACTGAGTATATTTACCACATCGTTTGAAAAATGTTTTATTGGTGCATTAAATTATACATAATTTGGGATTATTTTCTCATTATCACAAACCTCTTCATTCTACAATAAACCAGGATTTTGATTTTCACATAACAATATAGACTTATTAATGAGAGAAAGACAGAGGTAGGTAGGGGAAGACAGAGAAAGAGACAATTTCCCCCTTTAAAAATAATTCAACTGGGGCTGGAGTGGTGGCTCAGCAATTGTGGCACTTACCTGGCCTGTGTGAGGATGCAAGTTCGAACCCCAGCCCCATGTACACAATGAAGTGTTGGAACAACAAAAGCCACGTGAGGGACTGGGTAATGTTAATTCTCTATTTCTCTCTCTCTCTCTCTCTCTCTCTCACTGTCCCTATCTCTCTTAAAAAAAAAAAGTGATAATTCAATTATTTCCTGAACCTAAACTCTGGAATCTTATCTCTGGCCATAAATGAGTAAGTCTGATTAGATGAGCTCTTCCATAATAAACAACTAGGAAACCAAATAAAATACAAGTTAAATATTCTGTTTTAGTCAGCTTTTGCATTGTTGTGACCAATATACCTGAACAAAGTAAAAAAGAATAAGTTCATTTTGGCTTAAAATTTCAAACTTTCAGCCCATGGTTGGCTGATTCCATAGCTGTGGGCCGAAGCTGAGATAGATCATCAGAGCAGAAGAACATGGTGGAGGAAAGCAGCTCAGGGTATGAGAAGAAGGAAGTAGAGAGAGCTCTACTTACTAGACATAAATTATAAACCACAAAGTCACAATCCCAGTGACCTTTTTCCTCCTGCCACACCCTACCTGCTTACAGTTACCCCCCATTAATTCATTTCAGTGGATTAACCCACTGGCCAATTAGGTCACAACTCTCATAATTTAATCAACTAACCTCTGAAAATTCTTGCATTGTCTCACACATGAGCTTTGGGGGATACCTCATATCTGACTATAACACATCTCTAATCTAAAACCCCAAGATCTGAAATGCTCAAAACTCCAAAATTTTGGGTGATCTCACAACTGGGAAATACCACACCTGACCATGTGATAGTGAATTTAATCAAACTGCAGGTACACTAAAAATATTGTATAATATCATTTTCAAGTTATATGTATAAGTGTATAAGTTATAAATAAAATATGAATAAATTTTATGTTTGGACTTTGGTCTCATATATATATATGTATATATATATATATATACACATACATAGATACATAGATACATATAGGTATTTCAAAATCCAGCTCATCCAGTTACAAAAAGTTTCTATAAGAAAATACTCAACCTGTGTAATAGAAATAGTTTTCAAATATTGAACAATATATACTATATATTATTATATATATTATAGGATTCTGTGATGGGGAAAACAAATGAGATCAGCTCTAAATTAACCTGGGTTTTCTACATGGAGACAATTTTCTGGACAATAGTGGAGGAAATAAAACCCAAGCAAAATAAGGTATCTCCTCTGTGTGTCACAGAAACAGTTTCTGAGTTTGAAAAGCCTGAGATAACAAGAAATCATGGGAATGGAGTATCAGAGAGTACAGAGCTATGCAGAGAAAAAGCTCCATAAATCTGCACAAAGGTGCCTATGCATTTATCAGGTGGTTCTCCACAAGGAGGATAAACAGAAAACAGCTGCAAGAGGGATAATGATGAACAGGAAGAGTTTTATAATTCAAGGACTGAGAAACATTTTAATTTTGATGAGCTGAATGACAAAAAGTTGTTGAATTTCTTTAGTAGTCAGCTGAGGCTTCAAAAAGGTCATTTATTTTAGTATGAATGGACTGGTCCTAGAAAACATTACTTAGGTATGTCCTAATATAATTTTAAAACTGGGAAAAAATAATGATATACAAGTAACAAAACTCAACACTCCTTAAAGAAAAATTATAAATGCAACCATTAAACAATGCAATATGCATATCCAGCATCAGAGATGTTGTGGAAACATAAAATATGATCCAAAATTAGAAGAAAAAAATAAGCCAGTAGAAATAAAACAAAAATGACATAGATAATGAACTCAGAAGATGAAATTGTATAAAAATGAAAATACTTTAAAGCACTTAAAGAAAAATACAATATAATAAGAATATAGATTAATAAAGAACAAGATGGGAATAATAGAGAAATTAATATTATATATCTGCAAAGAAAAGTCCACTGAGAAATAGAAAGCTTAAACAATGGGCAGATACAGCAAAGGTAAGAAAGTGAAATAGGGACAGAAATGATTGAAACAAAACTAAACAGATTCTCAGCAACCTGTGGAAAATGTCTGGCATGCTAACATATGTATAATTGGAGGCTCAGGAGAGGAGAGCAGAAGATTGCTGAAGTAAAGGCCATATTTAAAAAAAACAGTATATGAAAGGTATAAAATCACAGATTTGAAACCCCAACCAAACTCAAGCAGGATAAACACAAAGAAAATCATACCAAGGCAAATCATAATTAGTGGCTATCACTAATGGTAAAGAAGAAATCTTACAGGTAGGCAGAGTAAAAGCAGACATGACATATAGAAGAAAGGTAAATAATAACCACCAACTTCTCATCTGTAACAGAGAATGCCAGAAGACAAAATAAGGACATTTGCAAATTGCTGAAATAAAGAATTGTCAACATGGAATTCTGTATGTAGGTGCGATAACCTTCAAAATGATGGCATTAGATTTTTTTCATGTCATTATTTTTAATAATTTTAACTCTTAGTCACGTAATTTACAAATTTGTGTTGTTGGTATGTCTCTTTACTTTAATCCTTCCACCTAATGAGTTGGTAAAAAGCACCACTACCAACCATACATAGTTGTTTCATAGTATTGTTTTTGGAGAGCTGTTTAAAGACAATCCTGAATTATAACTTAGTCTTAGAAAGTAAAGAATTGAAAAGTAAAGTCTAACTTGCTATTGTATCATGTTGACTTTAAAAGCAGCTGAACTTGTATATGGGTTAACTATAAAATGTGAGAAGTATTAAATATTTTTATTTAATATTATACATAAACCACACTAAAAAATACTTTTCCATAAGGAAAAGATAGTGCTTAAATACAGGGAATTCTAATTAAATTGTCATGTCAACAAAAATATAGACTGCCTTCTTATCTTCAACCATTGCCTTTAACAGGCTCATGAACATAAATTGAAATACATGTGAATCTTGCTGGGTTCTGAGATAACGAAGGTATTTCCCCCATATTTAAACATTCACATAACCAGTTATATAAACCTATATATAAAACCAATTATGAGATGGCATTCACCTTTTTTGTGAAATATTGACCATCACTAATCAAATCCAACCATAACTTTGAAAGGGAAAACAGTGATCGTATTTACTGAACTGGGATTACAATAATAAAGCAAACATCAATTTAACTGCAAGTCAATTTTACTTAAATCAGGACCATCCAACAAAAAAGTATTCTGTTGGCCATTCATGATCTGAATTCTGGTACATCACATCAATTAAATTATGGTGCACATAAAAAAAAAAGCCATGAGACATTTCTGTTTGGTAATAAATAAGGCAGTGGTTATTACTAATTAGTAGCTTTCTTGAGATAAGCTATTAAATCTGCCCTTTCTTCCTTCTTCTTAATGACAGCGAAGATCATTTTTGTTCCTGGGATATAGTTTTTGGGATTCTCCAAATACTCCATCAGTGTATCTTTTCCTCATATGATGCCTTTGTACTTGTTGGCATTTGTGTAAAAGAATCCAGCAGCCTGACCCACCTTCTGCCCAAACAGTCTATGAAGATGTGGCCCAGTCTTGTACTTGCCTCCCATTTCCACAGTGTGGCACTGGGCATACTTCTGAACAAAAACCTTTCTGCTTTTCAACACCCATTTTTAATTCTCTCTTTCATCCCTAGCACAATGAATATTACTGCTCAAGAAACCGGACATCTTGCTCTCTTGGTGTTAGATTTTACATATATATATATATATATATATATATATATATATATATATATGAATATATATGCACCACACATATAAATATATATATTTAATTTTTATATAACATATGTATACTTTCATATTTTTATAACATCATATGAACATATATATTTGCACATGTACATATGCGTACTTTGTGTTTTGAGAGGAAGAATGATTATACAAGTGTTTGCAAAATTGTACTGTATAGGGATCCTAAATGAAGCATATAGAAAACTTTATTTACACCAATTTAAAAATATTTTTAAGCATGAATTTATTTCTGAATGGAAAATTAAAAAGTGGAGATGAAGTCAAATTTCAGATAAACAAAAGCTTAGCAAATTTTTGGCCAGTTTTAGTGATTCACTATATGAAATGATAAAAAGACTTCCTAAGACAGAATGGAAATGATACCAGAAGACAATTTGACATACACAAAGTAATTAAGGGAAATATTAACTATGACATTGAAATTAAAAACATAAATATAGAAGTCATTGAAAAGGGATGCAGAATCTCTTAAAAGACTAATGCAATTGAGAAATTTCTAGCTAGATTAATCAATGAATAAAAAAGTAGAAGACAAAAATTACCAATATCAGAAATAGAAGAAGGGGGGGCATCACCACAAATTCTATAGAGACTAAAAGTACGACAAGATAGTATCATAAACATCTTTTTCCAATAAGTTCAACAACTTATTGAAATGAATAAAGTATGTTAAAAATTATGAAAACTGAGATGAAATAAAAATATCTATATAGCCACATACAAATTTAAAAAAATTCAATCTATAGTAAAAACTTTTATACTAAGAAATATTTAGAACCAGTTGGCTTAACTGGCAATTTTTGTCAACATTTAAGAAAATTTAAAAAAAATCAGAACATAGATGGAATATGAATGGCAATCAACTCAATCAAGGTCAAAGTCGTTATGAGAAAAGAAAGACATAAAAATAGACTGGTATACCCAAACCATAAGTGAAAAATAGCATATGTTTCCAAATTAAATGTGGGAACATGTATTCTCTCATGACTAACTAAGGTTTCTCCTAAAAATACAAGATTGTTTTAGTTTTAAAAATCATTTAGTGAAATTCACCATTTTAGCAAAATGATTGAAAACCCTAAGATTATCTTAGTAGATGAAGACAAATATTTGAAAAATTTAAATCTGTTTATGATAAATATTCTCAGCAATCTAAGAATAAATGGGAACTTCTTTTAAATGATAAAAGACACATGATACACCCACAGTTGACATATTTCTCAGTAAAATATAGTCTAAGACTTGAGAAAAATTGTGATATCAGCTCTCTCTGCTTCTCTTTAGCATTTCTATGGTGCTCCTCTTCCCAGAGGAATAAAGCAATCAAATATAAGACACATAGATTGAAAGGAAAGAGGCAAAACACTCTCTTTTTCAAGCAATATAATATGTATATAGAATATTATAAGTGATCCACATAAAGACAGTAAAATGAGCAATTTACCATAATTACAGGATACAAAGTACAAAAATTAAGTGTATTTCTACTTAAAAGCAAAAACCAATTGCAATGTGTGACAAATAGCAAGAATATGAAGTTTTAAAATACTATTTTTAAAATCTTAATATTAATCTAGTATTATTTAAAAATATTTGTCTCAAAACCATGAAATAATTAGGAATAAATTTCAGAAAATGTCATGTGTAAGACCTACACAATGAAAATCACAAAATTTAGCTTTGGAAATTTAAAAAGAACTAAATAAAGAGATAAGTAACACTGATGATTGAAAACTCAATGCAAGCAAAATTTAAGTTGTTCTCAAACTACTCTGTACACTTCTCAAGAATCACAATTCAAATTCCACCATAGTGTCTTTACAGAAATTGTCATGCTGATTTTAAAAGTGCACATGTAAATGCAAAGAATTTTGAATTTAAACTTAGATTCTAGAGGCTTTTGATGCAATCTATGAATTATCAAATTTCCTACACTATCTGAGTTGCACCTTAGAGCACGCTGTGATTCTTATAAAAGAGATGGATCAGTTTTGTTGTTTCCCTCCATTATGGCAATAATCCTAGTGCATACTTGTGATTTGAGACTGTGATGTGATACTTCCTCCACTGCTAAAACAGTTCAGTTCTGGAACAAACACTTAAAACTTTTGAAGGTTTTTTTTCTCTTCCCTTTCCTCCTCCTCTTCCTCCTCCTCCTCTTCTTCCTCCAGAACAGAGACAAACTAAGGATGACCAATGGAAAGAAACAAGACTTTCAACTGTATCAGACAGTATTTAAGAACACAAAAATAATGTACTCCAGAAATTTCAAGCTGGAAGGAATCTGATATAGGAAGTGAGGAAATACATTTTAAAAAGTTAGAATCTATTTCTGATAAATATACTTCAGCAATCTAAGAATAGAAGAGAGCTTCATCTAAATGATAAAGCACATACACAAACTATTGCCCATGGGACTGTTAGGATTGTGGGTGTATTCAAGAAAACCATTGCTGAATTTTAGAAAATTAGGAACTGGAGAAACTATAGGATTCCTCTATGGATGATCACCATGGAACTAAACTGGATGATTGTCAGTATCCTGTTCAGAAGCCTTCGCAGTTGCTCATTGCTTCCACAAGCACCATGATGGCTCCCACTCAGTCTCCTTCCAGGTTCTGAGTAGGTGCCTTCGTTGGTGGAGTTTACTGGGAAAACACTCTAATGAATAGCAGGGATTTTTAGAAACAGCATGGAAGCTTCAAACTGCAGTGATAAAGAAGAGACAATCTGCCACTTAGACGTGCAAACTGTAAGACATTTTGTTCAAAGAACATTTATTGAGAATGTTCACTGTGAAAGGTACTGCCCTTGGCGGTGCATAAAGGCATGGAGAAACTGACACCTGTTCTCAAGAAAATTGCACCTTCTAAGCTAGGGAAGTTCAGGGAGCGTAGAGCAAGTGACAAATTTATAATATTAGTAGATTGATGAAGAAAATAGAAAAAATGTTTATGGAATTATAAATTTTTATAATTAGTTTCCTAATATTTTAAACTAATGATATATTTAGTATCTGAACTTGCAAGCAGCATTTGCCATGAGGTAAAAGAAAATCGCTATTAAATACAATCCATTACAACATCGATATTTTCTTTTAGATAGTTGAACATCGCAGTACGTTGATTTTGAACACAAGTTGACTTGGTGGAACTCTCCTATACCAGAGTCCGCATGGAAGAACTTCAAATTCTGTCAACTCACTCAGGGTTTAATGTGTCCTAGGGCCATGTGATGAAGTCAGCTCTTGCTGAAGTGACTACTTTCTTAGGAGACAACGTATACACCAAATAGACTCCAAGTCCTTACCTTAGAAGCGATGTGCTTTACTGAAACACTGAAAGATTCTTATTCAGAAACACACTTTCTATACTTTTGCATAACATACATAATATTTGTGTCTGTAATTGCCATAAACAAGGGATAAATTCCATGTACTCTATTGCAATTCATTTTATTTCCTACTAGTGTCTACTTGGTGCTATTTGGTGACACTCTGGTTTTGTTTATAAAAAATCTTCTATTATGGATTAACTTTGCAGATGGCTTATTGTATTAATTTTCTGTTAATGCTTCCCAGCGACAGTTCCAGAGGGTGATATTTCCAAGTGGTTCCAAATGTTAGAGGTGTGACACATTCATCATTTGGAGATACTGATGCACAGACTACAGTTCCTAAGGTTAACAATAGTAATTACAACCATAAACAGTGTTTGGATTGTTTGGAATTATTTTTAATAAAGGTTATGAAACATTTCAAAGCTACTTTGTACTATTTTACAAACAGAGCACACATTTATTTTTATTAGTCATGCAGATGTCAAAAATTACTCAAATTACTTAGAGAAAAATGACCCGTTACAAAATATCATTTTTCTCTAAGCAAAGGTTTAAAAAATGTTTCGTTCTGAAATTCAATCTCTTATTCTATTTAAACTCTTCTTTCATATGTAGTGATGTACATTTCTATTTTAAGTTAGTAACAGTTTGTGGTTTTTGTCCCTTTCTCTATTTGCAATGATAATTGGCTAATTAGAGAGTTGATCATTCACAAAAAAAAACAAAAAAAAAACAGCCCTGTTGAGAAGCTGGCTTTGGATATGTAAATGTTCTTATGTATTAAAAGGGATTATTCTGAATGTTTTTCTCCCCAAAATTCAAATATTACTGCTTGAGTTCATTACTTGTCTTCACTACTGAAAGGTCATCAATGACATTTTTTAAAACACATAAAAAATAAAGTGTAATTAATTTGTTTTATGAATTTCATGTGTTAGTGTTTGTACACATTTTCAAAATGTGTTACTATCATTTATTTATGCATAAAATCTTGGCTCAAACAACTATGGCATTAAGATTCAGTTTCATCTTTACATGTGGTCATTAGCACATTAACTTTTTAAGAACCATAGAATCTTTTTTAGACATTTTTAAGGCAAAGGTGTATTCATGCAAGAAAAACAGATTTAAAATATCCTTTTTATAGATTGAGCCTTCTGCATTAGCTTTCTATCACTATATTGACATACCTGAGATATTTTACTTATAAAGAGAAAAGGTTTATTTTGGATCACAGTTTCAGAGCTTCTAGATCATGTAAAATGGCCTTATTGCTTTGGGCTGGTGATGAGGCAGCACACCATGACAGGAACATATGATAAAACAAAACCACTCGTCTCCTGACCTGGAAGCAAAAGAAGAGGAGAAAGGGACCCAGGTATCACAATCCTTCTTCCCTGCTCCTGCCCAGCCCCACCCTGACCACCCCACAATGACCCAAAAGCTTCCTAAAGTTTCCATCACTTTCAAATAGTTCCAAGCTGAAAACCAAGCCTTTAACTCATGGGCCTTTGATGGACATTCAATATCCAAGCTGTAGAGGGTATTAAATGGGCTACTCCTTTCTCTTACCTCATGATCCTCTCATTGTATTAAAAGAAAAGGTTTTAGTGTTTGTCCTTTTTTTTAATAACTTATTGTCTTTGTAAAAGCAAAAACTACTACACATCTAACATCTAAGGTCTTTGAAACCAGTCACTTTGCAAATATTCATTTAATTTATTTAATTTTCTTCTAACAAACTGTGTACATGGGCACATTTTCATTTTAATACAACATGTTTTGGAGGGGGTTGTTCTTTTTTTTTTTTTTTTTTAGACAAAGGGACAGTGAGAGAGAGAATCAATTTTTATTTAGTTTTCCATGTGTTCTTTGTTGCTCCAATTGTATATGGTTCTGGGGTTTGAACCCGTGTCCTTGTGCATGCCAGGCAAATGCCGGAACTGCTGAGCCACCGCTCCAGCCCCAAAACCATATGTTTGTAAAAACAAATATATTCTTTTATGCACTTGAATTTTATAAATATTATTTAATTTGATTTTTATATAAACACCATTAAATATTGACAGGAATTCCCCAGATGAGGAAAAAGAGGCACAGAAAATTTGAATAATTTATTATCACCATACAGGTAACTAGTCAAGTTGGGAATTAAGCCTATAGCTAGCTGTCTCTGCTTTTAAAGCTTGTGTTCATCATCAATTACCTATAATCAAGCACCATAAAAGATCAGCTGCTGCAATGGAAAAAAAAAGAAATGTATATAACAGTATTTACGGAATATACTTTTTTCAGAAAGTATCACACATTTTCAGGTTTTCTTTTGAAAGGCTATATAGCATCCTTTAGCTTTCTTTTCTTATATGTCCATTTGGAGCCCCTTCCAAAAGATGGATGCAATCACCATGCAAATCCTCACCATATCTTTTTAAATCAAAGTAGATATGTGGCCCAGGCTTTCCCACATAAAGGCTGGTTTTAGGGTCTAGGAAAGGTTGAGCCTAAAACTGACTCTCCAGCAATGATGATGATGCTGACGTGGGCCAATCACATTGTCTATCTTAGAGAGTTTTCACAAAGATGTAGAGAGAGATTGTCAGTTTCCGGCCTGAGAAGGAATACCTCATTTGGGGAGCAGAACCTAAAAGATAACTAGAAGGGAGCAGAAAGTATCAGTCATACAAAGTCACACATAATGGTGAACCTACCGGAGACACTAGCACATTTCTCCTGCTGAGGGGTCTGGTATTTAATTATAACCTGGTAACCAGGATCACCTAAAGGGACAGGGAGTACAGAAAATAGAGGGGAAGGTCAGGAAGCTCACAAGACAGCAAGATCATAAGCATTTGCCCCCATGTCCACCTCTAACTCTTCTGATGAAGGCTCCCCTAATTTCCATCCAGCAGACTGGGTTCACTTCCCAGCTGTAACCTATTAGTTTTGTCACCTCTTACTCAGTTGAGACAACTTATCCATGTATAAAATTTGCAGGGCACAGGGTTTCTGATAGTACCTGGCAAATGGCAGGCCCTATAGAAGTTCTACCTGAATTTACATGGAAAACAAGTGACGGCAGGCGGACTTCTGTTCATATGAGGTCTGTTCCCACGTATTCGGCCCTCCCTTCTCCTCCTTCATATGTTGCCTGGCTTCTCTTAGAGATGGAAGCAGATGGGAGCTTGGCCAAACTTCTCTTAATCCAATCACCTTCTGAACTTTCCTGCTAGGCTTCTGAATTCTCATTCTGTTTCAAACTATTCTCATTTTAATGGACTCTGAATAGGAAAATAGCATTGGGACTAATATATTTCATATCTCCGTTTGTCAAATTCCTGCACTTCTTTTGAATTTATTTCCAAGAAGCTTTTTCTGGTTACTTTCCCCAGATTCCTTCACTACATTCTCATTATACCTTCTACTATAATTATTGGTGAGGCTACCTCATCAAGGTGGCACACTCTCTTTGAAAGCAGAAACAATGTATTATTTAATTTGCAACTCTACAAGTAAATAACACAGCACCTGGCAGATAGAAGTTATTCATCAAATATTTGAATTGAAATTCAATGTGCTGAGCCATGGGGAAGGCAGCCTGAACTGAAGCAGTTACCGATTTGAAAGGTCAGGGAAGCACTTGAGCTGGCTTTACCGATATCAGGCCTCCTGTCTTTTCTGAATGCAGGAAATCCAGGCTTATCGTGCATGTGTGATTGCTTTGCCACAAACCAGAAGTACAGGTGCAGATATTAGCATTGAGCAGATTTGCACAAGCAAGAACTCTTCAATTTGTCATGAAAAGCTAGGATTCCAAGTAAGGAGGTGATAAGTTGAAAAATTAGGGGGAAATATGTTGTAAGAAGAATCTGGCACACCCCTTCCCACCTCCATATTAATGAAATGGAAAGGGTGGGGGAAGGAAATGTTATACTGTACGTTGGCAGGAAAATTGTGCGTGTCCTGTGAGCAGATGAACATGGGACTGCGAACAGGAAGCTGATTATTCCAACACATTATATTTCTCACTGGAAATATCATCCCGGAGGAAAAGTCCAACGTCTTTACTTTTGGAGCACCTACTGCTCTAACTTTCTACATAATCTTGGATGGAAGATAATGATGAAGGTCATTTAAAAATAAGGTAGATGATTATTTGTTACATGTGTATTCAGCCTCACACTGACCCTCACCACTACCAGTGTTTCCTGGGAGCTGCCTTTTTTATTTTTCCTTCATAGCTAGTTAGATTAACAGCATTTTGTTCCTCTCAATTGTGGAACATCCTCTCCTTCCTACCATAGCCTGCCCACATCTCCTCACAACTGATTGTTCCTGAGGTAGGAACCAGTCAGGAACGTAAACCATCTAGAGCAACAAGAATCTCTTTGTTAAAATTGGGACTGGGATGGAAAAGACTCTCCGTGTGTGATAAAATTTAGGGTAATAACTATAGTAAATTTTCTTCTCCATGTGCCACAGAAATAGAGAAAGCTGACCTGGAATTGAAGCATTAATCAGTAAGATTAAAGTAGCTATAAAGAAGGCAGAATGATGGAAGGAGAGAGACATGATATTTGAATCCTTGCTTCCAAGTCATTCCTAATGACCATTTTCTATTTCTTGCTTTGTGAGACCCTCCCATATTCTTAAATGTGACTCCTTTCTTTGCTGCAAAAGAGCTGAAACTATTTCTTAAAAACAATCAAATAGGTTTAAAATATTTCCGTTTCAGATCACATCAGTATCAGTCTGTCCATGTTAACACCAGCCTGTCTGAGAATGACCCAAATATGCCCTCTCATCTTTAAAATGGAACAGTCCCACGACTAGAAACATAATCAAAGTTAGCATTGAATGCAATCCTGTAAAGATTATTAAAGCTGAGCCATTAAAAAAAGGTGAAAGGTAATAGTTACAAAGGTTTTCCAAACAAGAAATAATGTTTAATAAATCACAGAAGCTAAACATATCATGCAGTAAGTCAGAGCAGCCACCTTCATCAATCAATAAAACAAGTTTTTGTTGATGTTGTTGTTTTAATTCTACTACAGTAGCTTTAGAAAAAAAAAAAAGGATTTGTGTTTAAAGATCTGCTGTGCAGTGGCCTCCCTAGTTCCCACATGGAGGGTGGTATTTTGAAAAAGGTAAGACACAGGTGTGCACCGTTTGAAATGGAATTCATTAACAGGTTGTATTATTTTACTTTGCCTCCATGGAACATCACAATAGACTGATAAGCTGCCACACTTCAGGCAGAGGGAGGCGCATAAATAAGTTTTAAAATGAAAAAGCTATGGAGCTAGGAATATACACAGTGTGCTCCATGCCATCTGAGTTATGCCATAGGACAAGGGAAAAGATGATCTTTTCTTAATTTCAGTGCATTTTTAGTGTGGTAGAGCACTGAATCCAGTCACTAACCCCATTAAATTACTTGTCAAGGGCTGGATCCTATTTTTCTTTCGGGGGAAAAAAAAGTGCCAGGGCAATAAGATAATTTGTAGTTCTGGGTTTCTAATATGCAATAATTCTGACCATTTAAAACAGTTTTTGTAGGAAATATTTTATAGTTAGAGAAATAGTTTTTGACATTTTGGGGGGAAAAGAACAATGGGCCGTTTACAGGTCTACACAGCAGATTAATGAATCTAATTGAGTCTGTAGGGAAATGTTTCAGTTTAACTACTGGAACTAATTTATACATTCACTACATCGTAATAAGTCAATTTAAGTTTCTGGAAATAAAACTGGATATCCTGGGTATAGATTTGAACTATAAATTTCTGCAAGAAAGGAGTCTGTGTGTTCATTATACATTGTAAAATTACCATATGGACCTGTCAACACTTCTTAGCACAGCTTTGTAATAATGTCATTTAGTTTAACATTGTAATGTGCCAACTGAATTAATGTGTATGACACAAAGCATGCCTCCCTCCCAACCTCTGCTTCTGGGGAGCTGTGCAACTTTTAAAGATTTTTCTCAAGGCAAGAGACTCCTACATTTGCATAGAGAACTTTGAGACGAAGATTGAGTGTAATCACATTTACTGGGAGCTGCTGAAAAACAAGCTACAGGGCTCTGATGCCTAAACTTTCTAGAAATATGAGATCTCTAGCAATGGGAATAAATCTTTACCTGAGAAACCGTACTTTACAACCAACACTAATCTGCACTGACTTAGACATATCTTTATAATTTCTTTTTTAACTCTGTAAAAGTCAGAAGATGGAGAGGTTAGAAAACATTGTATATATATTAACCCTTCATGTTACTGTATTACCCAAAATACATTCCTCCATCTTCTCACTTAGAATATAAGAATTGATAACATCTCCCCATCTTCCCAGGTATCTTTAGACTGTGACATAATATTACCCTATGGAGAAATCACAAGCATATGGGAATTGGGAAAAACAATTATTAACACTTACCACTTGTCAAGTCATTTATATTTATAATCTGACTTGATTCTTAAAACCCAGCTTCCAGATGAGGAAACCAAGACACAGAAGATTTCCTGGTTTCTCCAATCTCTATACATGGCAAAACTTGGATTCAAACATAGATGTCTAAAGCCAGAGTCCTTAATCTACCATACCCTACTCCTACTAGTAGTAATAATAATAATTACTAACACTTAAAGCCAGCAGTTTTCCAGAAAAGTAAATCACATCCCTCATTTTAGCCTCACAACAACCATGTAAGGTAGCTCCTATTATTATACCTATTTTATGGATAAAGAATCTCAGAGGGTACATAACTAGCTCAAAGTCATATTGCTAGTAAGTAGCAGGAAATGGATTTGAACCAAGGCAAAAAAATTCTACTTCCTGAGTACCAGTCATGCAGATATACAGTTTTCTCCATGGCATATCATAGTAAGAGAGCAGATTTTACCTCCTTCATATAATCGTAGGAAGTTCACAAGTTCTCATCTATGAAAATTAATTTGTCCCTAACCATTCTTTGGAGTAAAACATTAGCTTTTGTTCCACTATCCAGGTCCTCAGGCATTCTATGCAAGTCCCTCTGAGCTACATTCCCAGCCCAGCAGTGAATTTTAAAAATTTCTGTTCCCTTATTAGATATAGGATGGCCAAGAAAATTTAGTTTCTTGGAAAAAATATCTCAGAAATTTTGCTTGACTTCAGGTTAAGCTTTCATCCAAATTGTTCTTTCTCTTTCCTGTTACTTAGACTATACAATGAACTTTGGCTCTCTTGCTTTGATTCTCAATGATCTGAGATTGGACTCCCTATATTTTCTGTGGTTTCATACCCTAGTTGTGTTCCCCATGATCTAGAACACACTACAATTGATGAATAACACTTGGAAAGGGACTAGTCTGACCTTGTGATGAAAGTACTCAGGCTCTGAATTCAGATGTGTATTGTGCTGTTTTGAATCTTGATTAGCACTGTTGAACAGCTACAGGAAAATTGCAGGAACACTGAAAACCAGCAGTGTTCCCCACTACCACCACCCTCCCCACATTCTCAGCTGTTTAGATCTGTCGCTCTAGATACCTGTCTTGAAAAATCCCTTGAAAATCTGATGCATGATCCATCCACTATCGATGATCATTTGCTTTCTTTGTATGACAGAGATGGAATACACATATTATAACTATTAGGCAAGATTTACCAAAATCTGGGAATGATAACCAGGATAAAACTTATCTTTACAAAAATCCTATAAATAAGTGGACATTCATCCAGAAATTATACTTAACTAATGTTTTCTTTTTATGAGAAGAATATAAAGAAACCCAACCTTCAGTATTTTGGATGAGGTAGGGAAAGATTGGATGACATCATTTAATATACACCAAGTGACTTGGATGTCATTTGTGCCCCAAAAGGGGAGGTAAAAGGACACGTATCCGCTACTCATGATCAGCCACATGATCAAGCCCACAGTGGTTATTGCTGAGTTAAGGCCAAAACCCTTTAGCCAAGTAAACTCTATGTGAGGCCTCTTCCTCACTTATTCACAAGAGAAAACTCACCAGTAGTGATCTGAACACTGAAAATAGTTCTTGAATAGTGAAAACAGTACAGCAATAATGCTTTGGGCTTTACCTGTTTCTAATATTCTGTAACATTTGTATCATTGGCTTTAAAAGGAAGAGAATTGTGGAGAAGATTCCAACATAACCACCAAAGAGAAGTCAATATAGTTCCCAGCAACACTGAATTTCTATATGACTCATGTTTGAAAATCACAAAGGTAAGTTGAGGTCTAATAAATTATCTGAGCAACTTGTCCATGTTGAGAAATTACTAACTTTGAAAGCTTACATCAGCATATGAACGTTCAGGTTTGGTTTTGTACATTTATTAGTGTGGGCCACTGGCTGTGCATCCTCCTTCCTTTGCCCTTCCCAGACATTAGTCTGGCATTAGGAAATAAAAATCATGGTGAAGGAGGGAGTTGATAATGATCTTATGAATTTAGGCAATGCAGAAATAAAGCAACATTCCAAACTGGATGTTTCAACCTTGGAATTGAGTCCCAACAGTATTATAAAGTAATCACCTGGGAAGTTCTGACTTAATAGTTTTAAAACTCTCATAAACATGAGAAAAATTGTAATACTATTCCATTTTAATAAAATTATACTCTGTTTTCAGTAGTTTTATAAGAATGCAGATCTCTCTTTTGTCTTATAATGACAAATGGAGAGAAATGTAAAGGATCATTTTCCTCTTGATTACATTTGCACTTTTCCATTCCAACTTCTACTTCCGCCTACCCCCTGCCTCCAATATATGCCTAGGTTTTTCATTTAGATGAAACATAATTTGTTCAAATTGTCCTTTCCAAACTTTAAGAAAGCCTATCTTGTATATGAGGCAACACATGACTTTAAAATACTTAGCATTTGTATGATGCTGCTCATCTTCGATGCACTTTAGAAATATTAGCTAATTAATTAATTAGTTCCTGATTACAAGGGGGTAGAAGTTCAAGGAGAAAATTGGTAAACATTTCTCCACCTTTATAAAGAGAATATATTTGAGAATACTACTTTTCCTTTTGAGTAATATGTCCTATCATAAAATGTTAAAAATACCCTTTGCTGGAACTAGGTACAATGATCATTAAAATGAAGAATAGTGGTAATAATACTAGTACAAACACAACAATGTTTTGAGGGATGGATACATATCTCTTGAATTCTGCTCCTTAAGAGCAATAGCTGTGTCTTTGTGTGTGTTTGTGTGTGTGTGTGTTTGTGTGTGTGTGTTTGTGTTCTAGCACATACCACAAGCCTTGACAGGGGAAAAATAAGCAGAATGATTTATATGTGATAAAGTTTAATTAATCACCTTTATTTCATACAGCAATAAGCAAGATGATAGTCAATGCAAAACAGAATTAATCCCATGGAAAAAGGAAAGCAAGGAACTCAAGAATGTGGTTGATTTTCTGATCGCTAAGTTATGTCTGTGCACTATTTAAGCTCATGAAAAAGCCTAGGGAGGCTGGAGGGTAGCTGAGTAGTAGATACCTTGACTAAGCATGTATAAAGCCCTGATTTGATCCCTCTCTGTTCCAAAATAAAACAAAAGAAGAGGAAACTACCAAATATGAGCATAATCTCTATGTGTATAAATAGAGAATAGATTTAGATTTTGATGCCATTTCAAAGAATAATCTAATTCATTCAAACATAATATCTCATATATTTTCTTAGAATATTTACCCAGACATTGTAACAGTTGAATTGATTAAAAGTCTAATTCTACCTCATCCATTTGATGACCTTTTACTCTTACCCATGAGTTCCTGATTTGAGAAAGACACAAAGCTAAGATATCTATACACATAAACATTATAATTTTGAGTCAAATTTCAAAGTTGGCAATGAAAACAAAAATGATTGATATTTTTAATTTTAGAGATAACATCATAATTTCGTACACAAAATTATGACCTAAGACTCTGCTCCTAAAGTGCAGGAGTTGTATATGTTTCCTATCTGGGCAGGAAAGTTCTGTTTATTTTCTTCCATTGAGCCAAACCAAACCAACAAATGACACATAATAGCTAAGAAACATAAATGAAATGATTGTAAGTGCAATCCAAAATCGAAAGTCTATGATTACTAGTGACTTCTTTTTTTTTTTTTTAATTCATGATACACAGGGAGAAAAAAGAGTTAAGTCTATCAAGGATTTCTTAAATTTTTGTGTATCTCTGATCCCTTTAAAAAGATTTCAAAAATTCTAAAACTTCACAAAGATACAGTAATATGAAAGCAAAGCAAACACAGTGTTTAGGAGTTTCCAGACAGACACATACTTCAAGAAGCTCCTGCGTATCTGTATATCCTCAGTTCCTGGAAAGATGACGTTGCAATGAGGGAAGGTGAGATGGGAAAAGGAGAAGACTTGGAGGGTAGAAAGGTTCAGATTTGGGTGTGCCGAAAGATTCAGCTGTCAGTAAGCATCAAGCCAAACTGTTCAGCAGTTAACTGGAAATTAGAGAGGGAAGAGACAGACATTTTTTTATTTTATGTATGGAGATGACAGATAACATTATGAGAGTGAATGAAAGAAATAAGCAAGGAAGAAAGTATGGAAATAGGGGGAAATAATGCCTGAAAAGATGATGCAGTTCCTACTCATAAGAAGGTTAAGAAGGAGCAGATGAAAAGAAAATGGACAACCTGGTACTAAAGGCACAAAAGAACAAGAAGATCAATGTCTTCTCAGGAGAGAGAGTCGAGAAACAGAACACGGTCAGAAGTTTAAGAAAAACAAAGGAGTGAATTGAATTAGGACCATTTTTATTGGTGAACAGAAGATTCTCTTTCAACTAGAAAGGATTAGTAGATGTTTAAACTAGAAAAGGTAATTTTTAGAGATTAAAAATAAAGAAAGAATAGTGAGAGTGAGAAGTCATTACGTTGTTGAGAAATACTGTAGTCAAGTAAAAGGAGAGAACAGGACAATTGTAGAGTATATAAAGTAAGGAATGGAAATTTTCTCGAGACAAGTGAATCTCGAGTACAAACAATAGTCAAATTACATAGTTGGCCATGGAAACAAAACTGATGGATATTTTTTTAATTTAGTGATAACATCAGTTTTGTACGTTAGATCATAATTTAAGACTGTACGTTAAGAGTGGGAGCTGTGTATATTTAGTGCTGGGAAGAGGAAGCACTTCTTAACAAGCAAGGGAGCAAGTTCCTTTGGGGAAAAAGGAGCCAAAAGACAACAGGAAAAAGTTGATACAAGAATGAGAAACACTTCCTTGCGACACATAGACTGGCAGAAGCATCAACACAAAAATTCTGAGATGTGGATGATGACTAACGTGGGAATTTGCTTTGAATAATCTAGTGAATGAGGTGAATATCCCAGGGGAAAATAAAGGTGTATGACCTTAGAATCCCAGACACCAAGACATTGATCACAGGAAAGCCACGAGAAGAGAAAACAAGACAGCAAGCAACAGTGAGGGTCTTGGCTAAGTCTAGAGAGCTTGGATTTATAGGATACTATTGTACAGTTGCCTGTAACAGCACCGATCAGTTTTATTACTCCATAATTAGGGATTTAAAAACGCATAGAGTTAGGAGATTTTGTTTTCTGTAGAAGTATTGTCAATCAGCAATATGACAGCATAAAAAGAATTTATGTCTAAGAAACCAGGAATCTGGGTTCTGGCTCTAATCACTGTTCCCCCAGGCAAAAAGCTTCCTTTATTGGATATTATGTCTTTATTTGTAAACTGAAAGCACTGGACTGTGTGCTCTCAACTACTATTTCTAATCGGAAAAAAAAAATCCTATCTTAGAAGAAAAGTAGAGTAACAGAAAGAACAATAGCTCTGCACTTCTTCCCCTTACGGGCTACAACCCTGAGAAAGTTCCTTCTCTGCATCTCAGTATCTTCACCTGCAAAATGGAGAAAGAGGAAGTTATTGGGAAAGGTTATAATTAAAATTCTCTGACTAGTGAATAAATAATTGTTTATTTTATTATCTTGATTTATTCTTAAACAAAATACCCTAAGTTTAATAGAATGCTTCTTGATACCATGGAACCACCATCAAGTACAGTTGATGACTTGGGCTGTAATACAGTGCCACTTGCACCCAACTTGCTCATACTGTTACTGAGTGCAAGGGTCTCCTTTTTGCATGTAGTCAAATTTTTATTTTACTACAATCGATATGTCTATAATATGTTATGATCTCAGAAAGTAGATAACTGAACCATTTAAAATGTGTATTAAATAAACAAATAGATGTTTAGCAAGGCTGTGGGTGCTAGGGAGAAAGCTATTTTGACTAATAAGCTGCTTGCTTTCAGATTCTGAGATGTCCTCCAAAAAGTAGGCAGAACTTAGTAGTCAAATATCCTCAAAACAGATGACATCTGATTCAAACGCAAAAACTGAATGAATGCTGTGCCATGTGCAACGCATGGCTACAGGAGTGTGCTCTAACAAACCCCAATGCTGCATTCATCACTTTCACAAATTTTAATTCTATTTTTATGGATGATAAAAGTTGAGAAAATGCTATGACAATGGAGTTGAAAATAGCAAAGGTTTTCCTTTCTACTAATATTAGGTCTACACACTCACAATTTACATTGATTAAGTCAATAGTTGACTCTGGAGATGACTTTTTTTAATAACTCAACTCAGTCCTTTGAAAAGTAAGATAAATAAATATTTAGACATCTTTAATCATGGTAATCGTTTTAGAACTGAAGAGAATGTTATGGAAGAGCAAGGAGTAAGCAGGCTACTTTCCTGCTAGTCTTCCCATTCCTGCCTGGTGGTTGCCTCGCGTGCCTTCTTTTCTGACATACCTGAAACTTCTGAGCTAATTTGAGTAGGAGAGTTAGCAAGCCAATGGCTTCTGCTTTAAACAGAAAGAACAAGTCTATTGTATTCATTTTATTTGGACTACAAAGTGCTTGAAAAAAACTCAACCAAAAAATAAAAATAAGAAGGATCCTTTCACCTGAGATAGAAGTACTACCAAAGTCACTGGGATGTTTGTAACCTACCTGGAGAATGAATCTGAATGATGTGGGCTGACTGCAATGTTTATGAGCTAATGAGATGCTGTGAGATTTCCCTGTGGATACAGTCTTGAGTAAAGAACTAGCAAAATTACTACAATCCCACCTCTCTGAATTGGTTGAACAGGCTAATCCTCACAAATGAATCGGATTTAAGATATAATTGTGAGATTTTTATCCAATTGCATAAATCTATGTATAGATTTAGGTTCTGATTTATAGACCCTGAATTTAACAGAATAAGATGTGGACATTTTCATCTAGTGACTTTTATGTACATTTTAAATCATTATTTAGTATGCATTTCTCTCAATAAAAATAGCATGCTGATAGGGAATTTGCTGCAATAAAATATAAAACTAAGCTATCATATTGCTAGCTCAATAGCACAATGCCCTACATAGTTAAATATGTGGATGGGGCTAGAAGGGGGAGTGAGTTTTATATCTAAAACTCTTTGGCCAAAGCTACCACATATGCAGTTGGGACAGTATTAGATAAGTATGGGTGAATAAAAAGTTTAAAATATTGCTCTTAAAAAAAACTTTATAAACTATGTACAAGAGTATTTCACAAGAGAATCACTAAATGTTTTAGGTATTCGTTTTATTTAGAGAAAATATATATTCATCTTTAAAACTGAATACATTTTAACATACAAAATTAAATATAAATATGTAAATAAATATAACTATTTAAAACCAAATATATTCCCTGTAAAACCAAATTTCAAATACTTAGTCTTTTTGGAAAACTCCTTTGTCACCCTGCTTTACTACTCCGTGTAACTGAGTCACTTGGTTTTCTGTTGCTGTAAAGTTGCTTTCCATTTAATTGTAAACCAAGAGAATTATTTTAGAACACATACACGTGCACACACACACACACATGCACACACTCTCACACTCTCACACACACACGCACACTCACACACGCTTGGGTCAGAGAATCAGAGCATTTAAGAGCTAAAAGGAAATTTTGAAGTTATTTAATTTAAATCCAGCTCTAGCTTCAAATTAGTAGACATGAAACTAGACTCACAGAAAGCAGGACCTCAAAACTTAGTAAGAATGTTTATATCCAGGCATATAGTCAATCACCTATCTTCCATATCACCTTTATCATTTCCCAGCTCTTGTCCATAAATACATGGTCCTTTTGCTTGGTATTATGGCAATATGGCATCCTTTCTCCTGTGTCTCTTCAGAGGATCGTGGCAATATCCTGCATTCCCTCTGCCACAGCAAATATGCTCAACACATAAGCCACCTTCATGCTGTTAAGTCTAGGCCTTAATCCTCAAGATGATTCCCTACCCAAATGGAGAATACAGAATCAGTGCTATTTAAAAAAAAAAATTCCTCATGGTATATCTATCCTTGTAGCATTCCTGGTGGATACGCAAAATAGTGTATGCACTGACGTTTGAAGTTTGCCTGGAGTTTCAAATCTGAAATATCATTACAATGTCATAAGCACACAAAGCTTCTGGCAGACTGTGTATCCAGGGAGCAATTTTGAACAAGCTGTGTCTCTTCTAGCCTCTTTTGGTGGTCCATGCAAGAGGTTAATACAGAGCTCAAGAGAAGAAGGGACAAATAAACCTCACATTCACACACAACCTAAATGAGAGAATCTCAGCTAGGACTTACCTCTTTCCTTCATTGCAATCCAGGGTAAATATTGAAATAAACCATTACATTTCCTTCATTTCTGTTTTTTTTTTTAAAGGAGAGAGGTGGATAAAGAGGGAGGGGAAGAACACAAGCACACATTAATTTCTTCTTTTGTCATATGTTTTTTGTTTTTTGTTCCCTTAGTTGTGTTTGTGGTGCTGGGGATCGAACCTGGGTCCTTGCACATGCTACATAAGTGCTCTACTGCTAAGCCACCTCTCCAACCTCCATTCCATTTCTTTAGGCCTAACTTGTCTTTCCAAGGAAAAAAATAATTTGGTGCTTTAAAAACCACCTGAGATTTTCCCAAAGGTAAAACCACAAACTATATGAGGTTGATACAGTAGAGCCAAAGTGCTTTAAGATACATTGCCTCATTTAGCCTCCATTCAAATATTTAGCCATGCGTGTTCCTATGTGAGAACTGTGGACAGCAAGGCTTACATAGATTTTCCAAAGCATGGATCTAACAAAGTCTTTATTCTGTTACTTTATTCTTAGCTATTATTTTTCAGTCTTAAATCACCAAGTACTCTCTAGTAGGACAGATTTAACCTACTTGGAAGATACAGTATCCACAGTTAGAGACTACCAATTGTCCAGAGGGAATTGCACAACTTTTGAAAAATGTAACCAGCAGAAAGCTCATGAGAAAGTTTTGTCACCTGCATGCCGTCTCATGCACCGGTGGATCTATTTCCTATTTATCCTCCAGAGTATTAAATCTTTGAATGCTTTCCTCAGCTATAGTAATCTCAAGATGAATCACTTGTAGGTCCCAAGAAGAATATTTTGTAAGACTGGAACTTAAAGAAAACTATACTTGTCTTCCTTTTCTACTTGTTGACCCTTTTTGACTGCAACTCTTCCCTTACTGATGCCATCCAGATCAGTTCAAGTTAAACACTTGACAGGTACATCTGTGTCCAATGTCACCCATAAACATGTAAAACTGTCACCCATCTGCCTCCTGGTGTTTGTTTTGCTTCTGTCCTGGTTATTCTGTTCTCATGTTGCCACAGGGACTTTTAATATCCTCCTCCCTCCAGGAAATGTGAGGAAAATGGATTCTTTGCTAACTTGTACTTCTGAGAGAAAAATGATGTAGAAGTGACATATGCCATTGTACTGTTACGTATATGCAATCTTCAAGTTCTCTGGTAACATTCTCACATTTCAATGCACATGTTGCTTAACTTCCTGACCTGGAACTTAAATCACTTCAGTTTAAGTATGGTTCATCAATTAGTCTGCACATTTCCCACATAGATTGTTTTCTCTTAATGATAAGAATGTTATAAATTTGGGGATGTCTCTTAGATTCAATTACTTTCTTATTTATTGCCTGCATTATACGATGTGGTTCACTAGTGGTACCAATAATTGAGTATTTGTTTTCATCTTTCTTTTTAATTCACAGAAAAACCATTCACTATTTTGGTTGAACAACACTGGGATGATTTTAAATCAGGGAAAGTGCAAATAAGAGACGATAATGCAAAGCAACTCACATTTTTCTTTGTCACATTCCTGGGACATTTCTGCATAGCAACTAATTTCAATAACATCTAATGATTCTAAAAATAGCTTTATGATTCAAACAATTCTGTAAATGTGATAAGAATTCGTAATAGCTGTCAAAACTCAAAATAAACCAAAGATGTCTGTGAAATCCAAAAAGGATTATTTGAATCTGTCTTAATCACTTCTTTTTAAAATTTCTTATACTTCAAACACATATCTATGCATTAGAGTCCTAGTGTGAAAATTTACAGTTACATGACTTAAAAATCTTTAGATCTGCATATCTGGCATTGTCATGTGGCTTTGAAATAATGCAAAGAACCGTTTTCCCATTTGCTTGCCCTTGCCTACGATGCATGTTCCATAGAGGCAATATCACTCATGCCAGAAGAATAGGTATGAAATAAGAGGTGACAGTGTACATTAATTTCACTTAAGTAAAAATTTTATTTGTCATTCAAATTCTGCTGTTTTTCCTTAAAGGTTGATTTCATTGTGTGATTGTTTTTTGCTGCTCAAAAAGCTTCAAAGGATTTTAAATCTCTACATGTAATTTTCAACATACGACCAAAATTGAGTATCTATGACTAATGAGAAGTTCAAATGAAGTTTGCTGTAAATACTATCTGAAATGACTTGATTTTTTTTTCATTCTTTTATTAGGAAACTGATCTTTAAGCTTAAAAAAAAACCAGTTTGTTAAATGAGATAAGCCTCAGTTAATATTTTAGAAGACAAATTATAGTCATGGTTATTGATTCTTCCCTTGTTTTGTGTGGAAACAAATTAGAGATGCTCAAAATTCTCATTTTTTTCATTTCAGGAGAGTGTGTACATAATTAAATCTATTTCTGTGTAAATGCAACAGCACCCTCTGGAGGTCTGGAACACTCTGCATAACTTTCATAAATCAATGTCTTCTTTTGTTAACCCTACATATTTTTGTCGACCTAGACATTTAATATTTTATATCCTCATAATTATATTTGTTTCTTCAAATGATTAAAGGCACTTAATCTATTATTACTTTCCACCAGGCCTTCATTGTGATTTGTGTGTCATGTCATTTATAATGCTGCGATGTAATAACAAAATGTACAATTCAGCTGATCTTGATGTTATCTCCATAAATTTCCTATTTTATATCATGTGAAAATATTTTCCAAACAAGAAATGACAACTTTCATTTCTAAAATCCCTTAATATGCGGTTATATGAAGACAACAAGGAACTATTTATACCTCCTTTGAAGATTCTTCATGGAAACAGTTACTTTCATTCTTCAAGTCCCTGATCAACAAACACAGCTGTGGTTTTTCTGTGGTTTTGAAGCTAACTTATTTGAGATGGGAGAATATGGAAAGTAGTAGGGGTCAAAAAACATGGGAAAAAATATCATGAGTCACTGGAACACATTCAAGAACCAAATGACTTCTATTGTGTCATAATAATATAAATAAATGATCCCATAATGGTTGGCCCCTCTGTGGTAGCTCTGCATACAAAGATCTTTTTAAAGTTCAGGGAGATGCAAACAAAGTTGTTCATGCACTATAAAGAAGGGGATGAGCACATGACTAATATTGGGTAAAAGGAAGTAATGTCATTCTATTCTGAATGTTCCCCAGGGTTGCCAATCCCTGAAACTTGTTCAAGATACCACATCTTTGCTAGTTGGAGGGATATTGGAGTGGAACTGAATCCTTAGTGAAACGGGACAGTCAGTTGGCCTATTCTCTGGGAAGTCTGCTTTCCCAGAAATGAACAACTTTGAGGATGTCACATGGAGTCAGTGGACTGTTACATGCAGAGATAACAAACACAAAACAAATGGAATTATAAGTATAGCCCCAAACATGGGAATATACTCAAATACATATGCACACGTTCACACACACACACACACACACAAAATCATTTTTAAATGTGTAGAAAAATGTTTATGATGTTTATGCCCATATGGCTATGTATCTAAATATCTAATAGGGAGTAGAAAAAGGAATATCAGAGGAGCTAGAATTGCCTCATTCACTCTCTTCACAGTGTTTTGTTCCTTCTCCTTAACTTCTGTCTCCCCACTTTACTTCTCTAATTATCTGGAAGAATCAGGCCAGACTCTGCCTGAAGCACATTCATTATCATAGAAGTTAAAGATTCTCATGCCACATAATGTGGATTTTGCCACTGACTCTTCCTGAAGGACCATGGGTCAGTTTCATATGCTCTCTCTGTTTTCATTGATGTGAAGTAGTGAAAGTTAAATGAGATGCTTGCAAAGCTTCCATAGTGCACATGAAAATAAAGGCTGGTTTTCATTCAACTTTATTTATTTAATAGAAACTTGTCTAGTACCTATAGGACTAAGTGCTTTAAATAGTACTTGTTTAAAATTAGCTAGTCTGATTAATAGGAAAAATTAACTAATTTACTCATCCTAAAAGAGGTAGGGAATGTGTCATTATCTTCATCACCTTAACAGGAAAACCTGAGACACAGGTTAAGTAACTCTCCCAGAGTCTCATAGTTGATGCAAGTCATAATTCAACCCCAAACAATCTGAATGGAGTCTATGCATTTAGCTACAAGGTGGTTCTGCTACAGTGCTATTCTTGTTACTGCTGTTTTTGAATAAAATGTTAAGCAGATAATATCAAAAGATAGTGATGATAACTTTATGTGTGCACATATAAGGCATGGCATGACAGAGATAGCACTGTAAAAAATGGAATTTGTCAGAAAAAAATGAGGACTTTGACAGCCATGAAAGCATATAGCATCTTTGAGTTTCTTAAATTGTCCTAAACATGCATTTATCTACATTCATTCTTCCCTAGTTGGTCATTAATTATTGAATGACCGATCTCCCTAACCTCCAGATTTAAGGTATGAACTCAGAACCAAATGGGAAAAGGAAAAACAAGGGCCACTGACCTTTCCTGTGCCCTTTCCAATCTAGCTCTTTGATTTTGGATATGCCCTGGCAATACATCATCATAGTGCTATGATTTCTCCATCAGAATCATTCCCAGAAGATTCTAGATAAAGTCTGCAACTGCAGAGGGCTTATGTCTAGTGACATTTGTACTTTTTCACTGTATCTGCCACATTCCTCTTCTTCACTGGATCTCATACTCAAATGTTCACAAATTTCTCCAGAGATTCTGATCTGGTAGGTCTAAAACAGAGTCCAGAACATCACAAATTTCCAGATGATTTCTATACAGGTGGCTCAAGGGTTGCACTTAGAAAAACATTTCAGGACCAGCAGTAAAGGCAATCCAGAGTCTCCGCGAGCCATTTCCAACACCACTCTAGATGCAAAGAATCAGAGTCTCTGCAGGAGAATGGGTTGACCGTGTACATCTGGAAACAGCTGCTAAAGCTTTCTTCAATTCCCCTGACCTTGCTCCATTCTGGAATGGTGGCTTGAGGCAGTGTTGGATGAAGCCCCAGGAATTTAGGAGGTACTCTAAGGCCTTTTCTGTGTCCAAATAGGCAGGTGCTTCCCTTCAGCTCTCTTGTTTAAAATATGCTTATATTATTTTCTTTTTTTTATAATTAGGATTCTTCACAATCTCTTATTTTTTTAGAGAGGGAACAGTGAAGAGAGAAAGAGAGAGAGAGAGAGAGAAAGAGAGAGAGAGAGAAGCAATTTTTATTTAGTTTTTCACTCCACAGTAACTTCGTTTTGTATGTGGTGCTGGGGTTCAAACACACACATGCCAGGCAAGCACCATAACCACTGAGCATCCGCTCCAGCCCCTTCACAATGTTTTTTTTTTTTTAATTAGCACATTGGGGGTAGAATGTTATGAGGGGAAAAGAAACAGGGGTTTCACTGAGGCATCAGGTTTTGATCACTTGGAAGCACTTTTGTATCCAGCCCCTTTCTTTTCCCCATTCTCCAGAAAATGATGTGATAATGGAGGAGCTCCTCAAATCACAGACATCTTTAAGTGTTAACCACAAGGAACTGTTCATTTTAAGCATATGACCTAAAATACATAAAATCATACTTTTTATTTCATGGTTATCTAGAGATAACTTTATAGAAATAATAATAAAATCAATAAACTGGCAGGTGAATTCATAGGTTAGTTAAAACTGATTTTTCACCAGCTGAACACTTCCAGTCAGCTATTAGCATAAAGAAAAATGTTGATTTATTCTCTCTAAGCTTCTAATGAGCACATGGACTGAATTGAGTGTTCTATTTATTCCTGGTTGCAAACTGACAAGGTTGCCGTTGGATCAAGAAAAATGTTTCCAGGGTGATTATTAATATCTGTTAAGAACCCATGGACTGGATTGTGACCATAAAATTTATAATACAAAATTTATAGCCTGTCAAACACTGAAAGTCAAGTAAATGTAAAAACATAGGTGGACTAAAGAAACAGAGCTAACTACTTTCTGGAGAGGTAAAATTCTTTTATTTGTAAAGATCTTTTGATTCTAATAAGACCATCTTGAGATTCAAAATCAACTAATTAAAAGAATTTGGACAGAAAATATTCCTACTCACAGTTTCTGTTTTTGCTGCTGATTGAAGAGAGTGATAATTAATGAGATAGCAAAGTCCACAACTCAGTAGACTGTAAGATTTACCCCTCTGGAAGGGGACCTGGGGCAGCGGGGAGCAGAAGGTGAGGGAGAGGAGTAGTGGGGATGGATGTGACCTACTGTGCGGGATGCATGGCAGATATCACACTATGAAACCCATTTTTCTGAATAATTCATTCTCACTAGTAAAAAATCATTTTAAAAGTTCTACCCCTTCTGTTTATTATCTTTGACCTCTTCAACAGAACCACCAATGGGAAATATGCTTCATGAGTGCTGTGTTCTTGTCTTTCTGAAACAACCAAAACACAGAAACAGCTCAAAGTCAAGCTCAAGATACATAAGAAATATAATGGAATGTGTTATGACTGAAAAAAAAAAAGAATTTAAAAACTTTTTCAGATTGATCATCTTCGCATAACCATCCATTTAACATTTACTGAGACTGTTAAACAGGAGTTTTCAAATTGGGAGTAGTAGTCCTGTATTGAGCTGAGAATCAATTTAATAGGTTGTAATCAGTGATCTTCTCTTCTCTGAAGAGAGTCAGAGTGCAACACTCTAAAGCTCATTGTCCACAGGAAGCGAATATGTTCTTCCTTGGGAGCTATTTCACTTTGTTTCTGTGTAAATGTGTGAGTTACAGGTTACAATGCAAAGATATGTCTCAATGGTAGTTGCATTAAAAAACTCTGAAAACCACTGTTTAAAAGTCCACCAGAGGCGTAGACAATTAATAGAAAATTAGAATAACATGACAACTTCTCTTTTACAGGTGTGGAAAAATCACCCTGAAATCTAAAGGCAAGGTGGGCTAAAGAGTTGGAAATGACTACTGGTTCAGAGTCTTGGTATTTAAACTGGGACCTAAATGATGAATTTGCAGATGGAGAGGAGACCTGGAAAAGACTCTCCAAGAGCTTCCACGGGAAGCATTTGCAGGAAGTTTTGAAAGGGAGCGCTGTTTACAGAGTGATGAGAAAGCATTTGCTGGAAATGTAAGATGTGTAGGAGAGTGGCATGTGATAAGGACTGAGAAGCACCTCAGTGGCAGGCGGCTCTTGATGAGAGGTGCATCCTGGTTGCTCTATTTTTGTTTGTGCTTGTTGTTTTGAAGACGATAACATTGTCACCAAGACAGAGCAGAAAATAAAGGGAGACAAGTGATTCTTGCAATCATTTGGGCCACTGCTGATCTGGATCCACGCATAGTAGAAGTGCAGAGAAGATGCCACTTTGGGGGAGTAATGGTAGCATAAAATCCTTATGATCCCATAACTGATAGTTACATATGTGCTGTGAGTGCGATCATTCAAGGATGATCCTATTATTACAGCAAGTAGAAAGATAAATAATGTAAGAGTGATATCTACTTTTCTCCTTTGTTTATATCATTCTGTGTTCAATGGTAAGCATTTGTGCAATTTTTTTGAAACTTCATTTTTAGCCTGCTAAATGAACATACATGTAATATAATTTTAAGAGCTTTCAGAGAGGGGATATAACTTCGCACTCTCTTGACCAGGCTTATTTTATCATTATAATGGCATAATTCTATAAAACCATATGGTTGCTGGTGCCATCCTCACCATCATTTAAATGTCCCACTTAAAGTTTCCATCATTATCAACCTAAAGATGTCAGAAAAAAGCACAATTATATTATTGTTTTACTTAAAAATGAATTTAAGAATATAAATTCAGTTAAGGTTCTAGTTGGCACAAACTATTTAGGTGAAAGAGAAAATAAGTCATATTGGTTCTATTATCAAAGTAACAAGAAGCTTCTATTTCACTTCCTAACTTTCATCACTCCAAGACACATACACTATAAACATTAGCTTCTCAGCCTGCCATAATGAGATAGACTTTATTTTCTAAGAGAGAAGGACAGTGAGAGAGAGACAGGCAGACAGAGAAAATCAATTTTTATTGAGTTTTTCACATGGCTTTCATTGCTCTGACACTTCGTTTTATACGTGGTGTTGAGGTTTGAACCCATGTACTTGTGCATGCCGGGCAAGTACCGTAACCGCAGAGCCACTGCTCCAGCCTGAGGTAGACTCTTTATGACACATTTTGGACTGTCTATCAGAGTATCACAGAGTCATTCCAAATAAAGACCTCCAATTCTTAGAAAAAATGCAAATACAAGCAATTCAACCAAGTGTTGGGGATTTCCTAGAGTGGAAGGCCTATGACCCAAATGTCTGTTAGCTGCTTTGATATGTACTTCCACCATCCCCTTTTAACATACTAATATTGATAACCAATCTTAGTAATATTTCATTTTAGAATTATGAAAGTCCACTCCCCCTGTTATTTTGAAAAAGTTGGATGTATTTTGGTCCAATCATGTCAAATGTGTTGTCCTGAGTATTACCCTGTAAATGGAGCAATGCGGGAACCCCTGTTTCTCTGTAGTGAGAGTCTTATGATGGCTCCAGATATTTACAGACATTGAAGAACACTGAGAATTTAGAGACTTCTATTCTAGGTGTTGTTTATTCTCTAGCTGATAGTTGGACGACTGCTCATTCTTACCTAAAACTCACCCATGAAGATAGCACCTTTGAGCTAGTGGATGGATATTAAGATCCCTTCTACTCCAATATGCATTGATTTTATGAAAAAGCTTATAAAATAAGAAAGAAGGTGAAGCTGTTTTAGCTTCTCTCTGGGTGATTTACATCTGAACTCAAGAAAACACAGACACAAGTGACCAAGAAGTCCAGCTGGGGTGCTATCCTCAGTCCCCAGGTGCAAAGGACTGGGGTGATAATTACTGGGCTCCTATCTGGAGAACAGCTTGTTTGTATGTGCCTGTAAGAATGGTGGATTGTCTCATTCTCTTCAAAATGCCTTCTCTTGTTCACCATGAAGTGCAGATTTTAGAGTTTCACATGACTAGCCTAAGAATTATTAATAATACTTATTTGTTCACTATTCTGCACGTAGGTGGGGAATACGGAGCAAATAAAGACTTGTTCTCTCATATTTTCCATATCTAGGATTTCTTCAACTTTGGAAACCATTAGGTTATATAAAGAGACATTGTCTTTGAGTGAGATTATGGTTCTTGTCTTCACAAAATAATTTAAAAGTGAACATCTGGTAATAAACTGTGATTGTGGGTGTTTGCCAAGATTCTCCCAGAGAGTAAATCCATTCTCATTGAAGTGTAAGACTGAGTTTCTTTATTGAAACACTGAACCTTGGAGGGTTTATCCTTTCCCTAAGTTTTTATTTCTGGAAAAATCTATGCAAAATAGAAGTTAACAGATGGATGAAGAAAAGACTTAAAAATGTTTGTATTGAGGAATTCTTAGCAAATGCATGAGAGTATTCCCATCTGAAAAGGACTATAGCTGTCTCTCAGACTTAACTAGGAACGGGCCCAGATCAATGATCAACTTCTTTTTTTCTTTCTTTCTTTTTTTTTTTTTTTTTGAGATAAGAACAGTGAGAGAGAGAGAGAGAGAATCAATTTTTTTTATTGAGTTTTTCACATGGCTTTTGTTTCTCTGACACTTTGTTGTGTACGTGGGTGCTGGGGTTTTAACCCGTGTACTGGCACATGCAGAGCCACTGCTCCCGCCCCCCAGATCAACTCTTTTATAGGAATTTAGCTTCTAACATCAGTGAAAATTGAAGAACTATTTTTCTTCAACCCGTATTACTCGAGGCACATAACAGCATTGCGACTTGAAAGCTGCCCTGGTCATTTTGTCGATTGCTACCCTTTCTTCACTTCATTCACTATTGTTTAGTGAATGAAGCTGATTGGAGCACACCAGCCCAAAGGTGAGTGGGACAAACTGATCTTTAATGCATGCATTTTTTTTCCTCAAGCTTTATATCAATGTGACCTCAGGATTAATGATTTTCCAGTTAATTATGAGAGGCTACAAACAAAGACTACACATTCAACATGTGTTTTATTATTTATATGTCTCAAAGAAGAAATGTCTATCAAGTAGTCAATGTTTCCAATCTGTAGTGTATACTACCTGGCATGTATCTCATGCTTGTAGGATGTGAACTGTGCTGGTTCCAGGGAGTTCTCTTTTTTCAGATAATTCTGCTTTTTACCAATGTTGTTTACTACTGGCATGGTAAAAATAACCATGTGGACAGTAGCTACTGTATTAGACAGCGTGGATCTATTCTTTGCTTTTCAAAGCATCCTCTGATTTTTGGCTAGTAGCCATCCAGTTCCTGAAACCCAAGAGAATTGCTCCTGACTGTCTTCCATTCTTTGGCTTCTAAAATTGCCCTTTTTTTCTTATATATAACTCAATGTCAAAGGGGTTTATGTAATATTTATGTATTACATGAAATTAATCTTAACATGAAAAATCTTTTGATTACAGAGTATGCTTTGTCAGTGATTGATTGACTAATTCATTTATTCATATAATAATGCCACCATTTACTTCTATTTATATTCTTGAGCTGTAACAGAAAGTTTCTATTTGTCCTATGCTAGTAGGTGGCTTACACAGTTATCATAATTTTTTTCCACCTGTTTCATGAGGCTTTCTAGAAATAACAATCTCCAATTTTCTTTGTTACTAACCTCTTCCTCAAAATCACTTATTTCATGAAAGAACCAAAATTTTGGAATGACAATGAGGATGAGAATGCTATCTGTAGGGAATTCTCCTCCTCCCCCACCCTTCATCTCCTCTCCGCTTTATTGGTATAGTAAGAACAAAGTCCTTATTTTCATCAGGGCTTTTTCATTAACGTTTATGTTAGAAAGAGAAGTTACATACATAGTTCTTTTATGGAAGCACAAAGGTAGCATCTACATAGGTCGTAGATCATTTACTAGAAAAATTGCTATCTCACCCAATCCACTCTGACCTTTTCTTAAAAAAAATAAAGAGGATAATGGTAGTGAAAGACCTTGTCCATCCTCTTACTCATTGAGAGAAAAAAGATAGAGAGAGAGAAATACATCCCTTCTTAGGTTTTTCACAACATCCCCCATCAGTTGGTGAAGGAGGAGAAGGAGCCCCTTCAAAACGCACTCTCTGACCCTTGGTACTGCTGGTTTATATTGTTTTTCCCTTTCCTTGTCTCTGTATGTATGAAATGAATTGAGGACCATGAGCATCTTCTAATCTATTTTATTTTCTCCTACTAACAGTAGGAAGTAGTTAGTAAGCAATATTCATGAAATTCTATATGCTGATTTCTTGACAACGAAATCTGCAGTGATGGGAGTTGAGAACAAGCTCATTAATGAAACTATTGGTCAATACTTATTTACTCTCTACTGTGTACTGAGGATTAATTCATGTTAATTTATACATAAAAATATATGACATATGTATTAAATATGTTATATACTCCCATATATGAGATCAATAGAAAATAGGATTCCAACTCTCAGATGATACATATGGCCTAGAAAAAAACAAGAATAATATTAAAGAGATATTGTGAACTGAAATAATATGGAATTCATCACTATATATGTGTGGATAATCTATACACGTTTTATATTTTAATGCTGTAGAACATTAGAAATGACAGAGATAAGTGAAGACAGGAGTAAATAAGGAAAGATTCATGGAGGAGGTGGTACTTCAGCTGTGCTTTGATTAGCAAATAAAATTTGATGAGACCCCTGGGAAGGCAGATGACATTCCAGGGAGAGAGTTTCTCAGATTAAGTTGGAAAGGGCCTAGAAAAAGACAGTAGTGATTGAATAGAGAGGTTAGCATGAATGAAAGAGAATCTTAAGAGGAAATATGGAAATTAAGCTGTAGCTGCACATGCAATCCATGCTGAATAGAGGCACATTGTCCTTGACTCCATGTCATAATTTAACAAGAATTATTAATTCCTGAGCTGTTATTCCGTCTCAGAGCTTCACAGAGCAACCAGATGGTGATGGCAACTTCTTTTCCTCCTTTCTGTTATCCTCCTCTCCCTCTGCCTCCTCTTCTTTCTCTTATTCCTTCTTCTCTTCTTCCTCCCTGCCTCCTCCTCCCTTTTGCTTATCTTTGGCTTTTCCTTTTTCTTCCTTTCTTATTTTTTCATGTTCTGAATTCATGAGGCTACTCAGCATCGAAGGAAGTTCAAACACATTTCCTCAGTACCATCCTCACAAAAGTGCCTCAGCTGCAAAGCAGTGAAGAGGAAAACGAAGCAGCAAGATGTCGCGGACTGGGGAAATTTCTGGATCTGAGTTCGGGACATTCAGCATTTCTTTAAGTGTTCTCTTTACCTCCCCTTTGGTCTACTGAATTGCTATCAAAAAAATGGTAGCAGAGGGGCCGGAGCGGTGGCGTGGCAGTTGCGGTGCTTGCCTGGCATGCGCAGGTAAACTGGTTCAAACCCCAGCACCCACGTACACAACTAGGTGTTGGAGCAATGAAAGCCACATGAAAAGCTCAATAAAAATTGATTCTCTCTCTCTCTCTCTCTCTCTCTCTCACTGTCCTTCTTTCTTTAAAAAAATGATAGCAGAGAGTTCCAACAGCAAACATTATTCAAATTATTTTCAAGATCAATTCATACTTAAAGGTTGTTTGTGCCTTTTATGAAGTGAGGGAAGTCTTTCATCATTAATATGCTAAACTAAAAAGTAAGGCCCTTTAGAGACCAACAAGGGAACCAGGAATCCCAAGGAGGAACAGCTAAATGTTAGCAGCTTTTAATCTTGATCTTCATATAACAAAATTATCAATTCAATTCACTGATGTTGATCATAGTTCAGATTTGAAAAAAGATAGATCTAAAGCCCTTACCACAAACATAATGCTCACATATGAAGATATACGTCAGACACATGTACAGTGCAGGATAAATATATTCCCAGAAGCCAATGATATGCAAATTTTGCTGTAAATTGTCTATTACTGTCACCACTTGTCAGCATGTCACCAAAACAGTAGCTATCTTAGACCATCACTCTCCCTAATGAGTAAATTAGAGGACTGTAGAATTAGAAGAATGCAGATTTTTAACATTGACAATCATAATAAAGTTATGATGAAAAAAATCATAGTAACACAGAGTCCATGCCTCCGGTTTCAAGAAACATAGCAAAGGGAATCCACTAAAAGTATTGCTGGGGATCAGATAGCTGTTACTATTAGAAACTGCTTAATGTTCAGCTAAAAGCTTAAAGAATAAAAGCACAATTGTTTTTTTTCCAACACATCTTAGAGATGTCAGCTTTGTAAGTGTGGTGTAAAGAATATAGAAGAGCTATAACAATTAAGTTTATTCCTTTTGCTAATCTTTTACTTAATTTTGGAACTTCCTTCTTTCTGTTTATCTCCATTACATTATCAACTCAGGCTAAAATTCAGCTCTCCTATGTAAAGGTTTATCATACTGATATCATGAGGAAACCTCAAATTCCAAGAGATATGCACCTGTGTAGACAATTCCAGTACATGGCAGCTAAGGTATGTTATGGGTGTAAAAGCATGTAATTGTCTTTTCTCGTTATAATGAATAATGTTGTAGGAGCCTATGAAGATTCATTCTTCCTAAAGGGCCTTTTACAAGTTTCCTGTCAGTCTCTAAGTGAGTGCCTTGGGCTAAAGAATGAAAATGGGATGTACATCAATTTAGTAAATAATTTTCAGTCTCTACATTCATCCAAGAAACTCTTGCTTTTAAATCTTAAAACTGCTCCTCTCTCAATTAGCAATACTATACGTAAGATCTTTGATTATTATTTTAGTTAATAAGCTGTCTTTCATAGAAGGGTCCAGGTCAATGAATGGGATGTAGAAACATCACCACGAAGATTATTTTGTTAAAAATGAAAATCTAAGCCATTCTTGGACATCTGAAATAATGTACGTTGAAAAAAACACCTTTATTAGTAAAATTTGGATATTGGGATTATAATATGGTATAAAATATTAGAAATATATCAAGAAAATATCCTTCAAAAGAGAAGGAATAAAGAAAACAGTTTAAATTGAACAAGATATATTCCTGGCACCAATATTAATATGATTGAGCCCTGACCTTTGGAATATTACATGCATTATTAATCAATTGAAGACATAGGCAATATGACTTTATATGCTCTTTAGGTTATAACTTGAGTAACTGTGAATGTCATTTATTTTTTTCAGCACCTTGCATGCTGCGAGTGCTCAATAAATACTAAACAACAATAACATATATGTAGTGTATTCCTGAGCCTTCATTTGCATGGCCATCTGGAAAACTCTTGTGTTGTAAACACAAGTTTTATTTTGAGTAAGAAAGAAACTACTGCAGAAGTTGTTTAGCATTCTTGGTTCAAAAATCTTCCCCTAATTTCTATCCTTTCATTTGGTAGAAAATGTGAAATATTCCAAGGAGTCTAAGGTTTTAAGGAGTGGCAGATTTGAATAGATTATATTTATATGGTAGCATGTATTTTACTAGATTAGCTTTTCATAACTGATTTTGGAAATCCTTATCTCTTTTTCTTTTGTGTATCATCAGCTTTTTTAAATGCAGTGATTTGTGCTTAAGGGTGTATAAAAGAGAAAAAAACAGGAGTGATCTAGGACAACATCATAGAAACGGCTTAAGCACATAGCAAGGGTTTCAGGAGATGCAGTCATTAAATCTGCCTTTCTATTCTGTGTTTCCTCTTCATTCTTTCATCGTCCGTGTCTTTCTCTTTTTCCTTTTTTCCCGTCCCCCCTGCCTTTCTTCTTGCCCTCTTTTCCTGTTTTCCTTCTTTATATCCCTCCTTCCTTCCTTTCTACATCTTTACTTTATTTGAATTTCCACTTTCTGCTCATAGCTCCTGCAGTCCTCCCTGCTTAGCATGACTTTTCCTCACTGATTAGATATTTAGTAGGATAATTACAAGGTGAGGATTAATATTTTTCTATTTATCCATTTTCTATCCATTTATCTATGTTTATTCAGTGACTTTCAGTATATTTATACAGTTGCACTGCTATCACCACCAATTTTTAAATATATTTATCACCCTAAAAAGAAACAATACATCCATTAGCTCTGGCTCACCATTCCCCTTCCTCTCTGAGCAGGCTAAGGAAATCACTAAGTTTTTTCTGCAGAAAAAGTGGGCACCAGGGATGAGGCCCAGGGTTGCTCTACCTCTAAGCTCCATTCCCAAACCTTTTTATTTTATTTTCCAAAAGGGCCTTACTAAGGCCTTGCTCAGTCTTACCTTGAACTTGTGATCTTCCTGCCAAAGCCTCCTGAGGCATGGATTTATAGGTGTGTGCCACTGTACCTGGCTCATTAATCTATTTTCTATCTCTACAGATTTACTTATTCTTGACATTTAATATAAATGAATAAAATAAATGTGGTCTTTTGTTACTGGCCTCTTTTACACTATGTTGTGTTTTCAAGGTTCAATCATGCTACAGCAAATATCAATAATTTCTTACTTTTTATTGACAAATAATATTCCATTGTATGGCAATACCATACTTTGTTTACACTTCCATCCATCAGTTAATGTGCATTTAGGTAGTTTATATTTCTGGTCTATTATGAATAAAGTTGCTATGAACATTTGCAAACAAGATTTTATAGGGACATAGGTTTTCCTTGGAGTTTCTCCAAGGCATATACTAACAAGTGGAATTACTGGATCAGATGGTAAATCTATATTTAACTTTTTTAGGACCTAAAAACAGTCTTCTAAAGTGACTCTGTCACTTCATATTCCCACTTAATAATACATTAGGCTTGATTTCTTCACATCCTTACCAATAATTGATATTTGTTTTATTGATTATAGTTACTATATTTGGATCAAATTAATATCTCACCATCATTTTAATTTGTATTTCTCTGCTGGCTAATAGCTATTTGTTTTTAATTTGATAAGTAACTGATATAAAAAAGCTTTAGAAAGGCGTAAGCTAATTTTATAAGAAGCATAGATATTGAGAGCAGGATAGAGGCAACCCTGTCCCTCCCTTCAAAAAAAAATTGAGAAACATTTGAATTTGACTTAAATTATTGAAAACAGTAATGGTGGCATGGGAAATCTACAATCAAAGTTCAGGAGAACCCACTGAAGATAAGTAAAAATCTATTAGTCGACTGGTTAAAATGCGAGACAAATTCTCAGTCCTGACCTTGAATGATTGGCATTATCAGTCAGGATCCTAGTGAGACAAGTATTCTATTCAAAAGTGGTAAATAAAAAGGGATCAATAAAGAAACAATTTAAAGAGCTGTGGGAAAGTTTAAGGGAACCGACAAGGAATGGTGGAGCCCGCAGAGACTAAGAATAATGCTAAACCATTTCTACCCTAAGGTTTGAAGAGTCAAGGGTAAAACTTAGTCATTTGGAAGCTTTAATTGTGGGAAAGGCACCACTAAAAAGAAAATACGGCCTAATGTAGAAAAGCGCAGCCAATATTAAAGCTATATCCCATAATGGAGGAAAGAAGGATGAGGGGAAATAAATACAGATCATTCTCTTTCCACATGCTCCTAGTGGGTGTCCCACTCACTACTGCCTCCAGTTGGTCAAACGCAACAAGATGGCAAATAGGAACACAGCTTACCTACAACACCCACAGAGTTCAGCATCCCAAGGTCCCTTAAACAGCACAGAAGAGAATGGATAGAGTGACAATCAGACAGGTCACCCAGGCAGGAAAAGGGAAATGTGTGCTCCATACCAGCAGTGGCAGCATAGAGAAGTAAAAATGCTGTCTGTCTATATTTTATCTGCTTTCCCAACACTTCAGTCTTTGGTGTAAGCAACAGCAACAAGGAGGCCCACCAGCAGCAGATGAGTTTAATTCCAAGTGGTTCCATCACTGGATTCGTAGCCAAGCATTAAAAAGAAACAGATAGACTGGCTCTTCAGTACCAGGGGAAGAACACTTCAGTACACTGGAAGTTGGGAACTGATGATTGCACTCTCATGTTCCATCTGTGACCCTCTGACTTTGGCAATAGAATTGGAGAGCACAATGGGATATTTCCAGGAAAACGTCTTCAGGTAGGAGGAGAAGAATGTTTCCACTGCAAGTGTATCTGTACCTGCAAAATAAAGACTAATTAAAGACTAATGTGACTGGGCATGATAACGAGAAGGTATTGTGAAAGTTTTCTGACTGCACCAGGCGAAGGGTGGCCCATAGCAGAGCGAGAACAGATTCATGCCATCTGGGTTGTTGAAGTTTTAAGCACTATTTCAGATCACTAAGAGCTGCCATTGAGAGTTCTAAACTATAAAGCATGTATCTCACAACATTTCTTTCTGCATACTAATAAATCTAGTCTGGATATTTGCTTACAGTGATGGTAATTATACTTGAGTATAATGATAAATTTACTACATTGATCTAATTATAAAATATATTTTCATATTAAAAAGACGCTTCAAAGCAAAGGGCTTATTGTTTAAATGAATTTTTAATCAGAATCAATTTCCATTGCGAAATTGATCTAGAAAACTTATGAATTAGAACAAAGAAAAAAGTTCTCATGAAGAAGCATTGGCTACAGAGAGATAATGCTCACAATGTGACTTTAGGAAAAATCCAAAGACTGTTCAGATATTAAAACAAACTGGAGTTTTTTTGTTTTCATTTATCTGTGTATTATATTTATTCTCTATGGAGAATTCCTCTTCATTTTATTGGATTTTAATTGAGAAATCTGAATTCTCAAAAGTTCACAGCAGCCATACTTCGGAGCATGGAGATTTGGTGTTCAGTGTAAACAGGTTTGCTCTTTGGGTGTACTGTCTCCACATCTCTCCACGTGTAGTTTGTTTCCTAATATTCACCCCTTCTCTACCTTAGACAAAAAAAAAAAAAATCAAGTGGCAGACAGCCTATTGTAATCTAATAGCTAATTGATTGGCAGGCATATTAAGATGTTATGCTTCTTCAAAGGATGCATGTGTCAGGAAATTAAATCATTCTAACACTGTTACAGCCTTGATCAACACATTTCCCAGCTGTTAGAAAATGTGAGTGCTGAGAGAACTTCATATGGTTTAATTTGGAAATACTGCACTGTGGGTTTTTTGTTTTGTTTTGATTTTTACATATATATAGGTGATCCTGATAATCAACACTTTACATAAGCATGTGTACTATTCCTTCATTTTTATGCAAATCCTTTCTGAAACCAGACAGGTGCATTGTCTGCTTTCTATTCATCATCAAGAAATCCAATAACTTGGCTGTGTACCTACATCTGGTTAGGGTTTGACCCAATGTGTACTCGAATGC
>PVKS010006042.1:0-80975 GCA_004027875.1 Aplodontia rufa
AAAAGTATTGAAGCTATTTACAAAATGGGACCTTTGTGACCTATATTTTCTTGGGCCAGTGCTCTCAGCAATTCTTAAGTTTTTGCTTGACACTAAAAATATTTTTTATTGATTTCTTTACTTGGACTGAGGAATAGGGAAGGGCATTTTATTGAAATAACAATATCAAGCTGTAAAAGAGAAGGTCAAGGCTAAGGAATATAACCAATGCCTATGAAAGCAGGTTATAAGTCAGTTAATAAATTAGAGGTGGCAGATGACAGCTATAGGTGCCTGTCCTCTGGATACTCTTGGAAGAATAAGTTCCTACCATGGTTGTCAAAGATTATGCATCACTCCAAGAAGTTCATGCTAATCAGGCTATGACTGACATTCTCCTTGGATCTCCACAAGTCCTTCATATAAGGGCTAAGGCATCACTGAAAAAACATAAATGGAAATAAATTAAATTGATTCTTTCAGGAAATTGCTTTGCAAAGAGCACATCAGCAAAGTGTCCTTTAGAAAAATGAATAAAGAAGAAAATATTTTAAGTATATTTGAATTAATTCATAAAATAGGATCAACATTACAAAAGTGAACGAAAATGCAATGAAATTTCTCCCAAACTCTATTTCATTGTTAGGATTCAATGAACCACAACTTCACTGATGGCACTTCAACAAAACAAACATGGCTTGAATTTTATTATAAAAATTTCTGACACACAAAAGAAATATAAGAAAAACAAAACACACACTTCTTCACCTGAAAACTAACTTAATGAAAAGCCTTGAAAAAATTGTATTGGCCTCAGTTAAATTCTAACCAAAATCCTCACACAAAACCAAAGGTTCTGAAAATTGATGTTTGATCAATTTCTAGGCATCTCTTCATATTATATTTATCTTTGTTCCAAATAAAATATGGAATTTGACTTTAAATTTATATGAATGATGTCATATTTAATATCTTCTCTTGCATTTTATTTTTTCACTCACGTTGGAGAAAATAAAACAAATAGCTCCAGTTCATTAACTTTTAGGACCGAATAGTGCATATAGTGATCTGTATAACAATGATTTCTATGAACCTCTTGGTACATATCTCCTTATATACATGAGAAAGAATTTCTTTTGGACATATGATAGAGATTTAAATTTCTGAATCAATGATTATGTGATTATCATCAAAGAAATGTTCTGTTAAATTTGATCCAATATGGTTGTCCTGGCTAACTTCGTCCACTCATCACCCTTCAGCAAAATATAGTTCTCATTCTTCCATGTTACATCTAACATGTGATATGATTAGACTTTTCAATGCATGTCAGTCTTTTTTATTTGAAGTCTAAGCATGTGTGTATGTTTGTGTATGGTATTTATTAACCATTGATATGTTTTTCCTCTTTAAATTCTAATTCGCAATTCATTTTTTGTCAATTTTTCTTTTGAATTAGTTTTTCTTATTACTATGTTTGGTTCTTTGTATGTTCTAGATACTAAAATTGGACTTGTACAACTAAGCAAAATTTCCTTAGGTATTTCTTGACATTTTCCCATTTAAAGGTATCTTCTGAGATAGAAAGCTATAATACTCAATTTTATCATAATTCTCCTTTTGCTCCCTGTTTTTTAGATTTAAGAAAGCTTTTCCCACTCTGATTGTAAAAATATCTGTCAACATTGTGAATGTTTTAAATGGGCTTTTCACATTTATATTGATAGTCTGCTTAAAATGACTTAAGTATATGGTCTGAGATAGAAATTTTATTTCATTTGTTTCCATTTGTATATTTGTATTACTTATACATGCTTCTAAGATGACATTTTTCAAACTGTTTCATTCAGCACATTTAGTTTTTTTTTTGTGTGTGTGTGGTATTAGGTCAAATACCCAGCATACTTAGATGTCAGAAATGAGAGCTTGCTAAAAATTATTTAACGAAACCTATGACAGTAATACTCTGCTATACTTTCAGCTACCTATTCTCTGTAAACTTCATTTCTTTTTCTAGCCTTTTGTTAAATTCTTAGACAATGATTTCCAGTATTTTGCAATTTTCAGTCACTACTGGATATCAAAATCATGGCTGAAGCAGTTAATTAATCAAAACTTGTAAAACTAAGAAGTCTTTGTAGCACCCTGAGTTGAGTTCTGAAATATAAGTGGAAATATAAGTTCCTTAGAGTGAAGGAACATCCTAGATGGAAGAAGGTCAGAGGGTGTACTATGGCATGTAGCTGGGGGGAGCTTTAAAATGAAAGAAAAAGTGGTAGCAAATGAGTTTAAGCCAAATTCTCAAGGATCTTGCGTGTTTCCTCCAGAGGTCTGGAAACGTCCAGAATGTTATCGTCAGCATAGAGAAAGAACTATGGACTAGTTTTAGGAGGGGAATGCTATGGTTTAGATACGTGATATCACTCAAAAGGTCAAGCATGGGACAATGTAAGAACATTCAGTGGTAAAATGATTGGGTTGTGAGAGCCTTAACCTAATTAGTGCACTAATCAATTTGAATGGATAACTGTCTAGTAGCTGTAGGCAGGTAGGGTATGGCTAAAGGGGCTGAGTCACTGAGGCTTAGATTTTTCCAGGTTGAGCAGTTTCTCTGCTTTCTGGTTGCTATGTTCAGAGCTGCTTTCCTCTTCCATACTCTCTCGCCATGATGTACTGTCTTAGTTTGAGCACAGAGCCCTGGAGTTGGCCATCTATGGACTATGACCTTTGAAACCATGAGCCTCAAATAAACTTTCCCTCCTCTAATATTGTTCTCATAAGGTCTTTTGGTCATACTGGCAAAAATAGCTGACCAAAATGGGGACTTATACATTGTGATTTGTATATTAAAAAAAAATTGTGACAGTGGTGTATGCACACATGTGTGTGCATGTGCATGCATGCATGTGCGTGTGTCCCTGGTGCATGGCATGGCGAGGCTGAAAGAAGTAGATCCTCCAGGCAGGGAAGGCCGTTGTTTAATGCATAGTGATTCCAGGTAAGAGTCTTCAAGGCCGGTAGTGCAGGAGTGCCCAAGATAGCAAGAGATCCCAACAAACCAAAAAACTATTTAGAGAAGAGAAGCATCTGTGTATGGAGAAAATTGAATGTGGTGAATGATAAAGAGGAATATTTTATTTTTAAAGGAGAGAGGGACAGTGAGAGAGAGAAAGAATCAGTTTTATTTAGTTTTTCATGTGGCTTTCTTTGCTCCAATACTTCATTGTGTACATTTTGTTAGGGATTGAACCCATGTCCTTTTGCATGCCAGGGAAGTGCTTTTTCCACTGAGCCACCACTGCAGCCCATAGAACACTATTGTAATCATCAATCTGGTTCAGTTTTTGTAGATAGTTGATATTGTTGAGAATGTGGCAAATGTTGGGGCTTGTGGGGTTAGTAAAATCTGAGATATGATAAATCCAGTTCAGTAAATAATTAGTGAGCGCCTGGTATTTTTAGTCTCTAAGAACTTATATTATCCGCCTCAGAGACTAGGAAGCTAAAACATGCATAAATATTGCTCTTCATGTGTAAAAAATAATATTTCCCTAAGGCAGTTAGATGGCTCTTCTTTGCTACTGAAGATCAAAACAATGAAAAAGGACTTTCATTTCAGGGATAATGTAACACTAAATTCTAGATGTATTATTCTATTCTAAGGAACTGGTGGATATGTTGAGTTGCTTTTGTTTGAAGTATGATAGAATCATATAAATCCAGTATAAATTCATTGACATAAAAATTCATCTGAAGAAAAATCAGAAAGTATAGATACTTATGAATGGTTTGATTTGGGTGACAATTAATGTTCCTCATCTGTTCCAAACGTTCTTTTGTAAATGTATACAAATTTTATTTTCAGGAAAAAAAGCAATGCAATTTTTTTTTACATTCTGAAATTGTTAAGTGATGTGATCCCTCTGAAATAGTCATTCTAGGTCTTTTTGTGTATGAGTTAAAGATTTTAGCTATGTGCTAAATGCCCAGCCTTTCCTTATAGCATAGTTTCTTTTCTTCAGTATAAAAACAAGGTACCACATTTCTCCTGTTTAGTTTGCCTATGAATATCTAGACATGGGGATCTTTATAATAAACTCTCTGTTACTTCTTCAACATCTTCTATTTTAAAAACTAGTTACAGAACAGACACTCTTTGAGTCAACCATTGGGTTGCCATTTAGTCATGAAATGAAGATACATTTAATTAAACCTCTTCAAACTTTTTCATAATTTCTCACTCACAAAATGCTAGATACATGACTATCTTTAGACAACCTGTTACTATCCACTTAGGGAAAATATCTAATGCTATCCTGGGAGAACCCCATCAACCAGTAGCTGAGCTTAACTTATTCCTACTGAGAAATACATGATGCCAGATTGTGGCTCTCTAGTAATGCACATGCCTTCTCCTCTTACTAACCCGAAACTGACAAAGATGACTGGACTTTGCCCGTGCTAACTTTCCATTAGCAATTCACGGCCTGCTTTAATTTGCTCTGCTTGATGGAGAAGTGGCTGCTTAAAAGCCACTCAACGTAAGCTTTATAGTCACAGGCATAGAGCCAAAAATAACTCTTGTTTACCACCTACCATGCATGTAATATTAAAGGTGTCCTGTCTCATGACTTTGTTGAAGGCAGTCAGGCTGGAGCTGGGAGCCGGGTGCCTTCCTTATTCAGAAGCACATGTGATCTGGACTATAAAGCCATTGGGTGGCCCCTACAGCAATTAACACAGGACATGCTGACCATTCTTGGCAAACCTGAAGTAGAAGCCTGGTGCCAGAAAGGCAAGATCGATCTTGAAAAAAAGTGTGGCCATCTGTTGGCACTGCCCATTCTCCTATAGGGCTTAGCGATGGCACTAACACCCACAGTGCCTCCTTGAATGTTTAGCACATATTTCAATTTCCAGTTGTGAGGAGGTTTCCCTATTCTGATTTCTTGTTCCTCCCCAGTTCTATAGGATGAAAAGTCTTGATTTAAGCCCCACAAAAGAAAAGTGTTCTTTCTGTTTAACATTTGCAAGAAAATTTTTATCGGACTCATGAGAAATCAGCCCATTGAGATTTGTGTGGCAGTGACAATGAAGTCAAGATAATACTTACAGAGTATGATATTACTTGACCTCAAGCTTCATTTCATTCCAGGGTTTCTATATTGAGCAAATAAAAAATACAGGATGCCAAGTCAAATGTGAAATTCAGATAAACAGTAAATATAGGGGGGCACACTTGTACCAAAATGTATTTGTTTATTTTTATCTGAATTTTAGAATTAATAATTTAGACTCTTATATTTTATTAGTAACTCATTCTAGAATGAGTTCCTCAGGTGTGATTAAGAGTCCCTGGTATCCTACTGACTCCCTATCTCACTGTACGAAATATTCAGGTTGGTCATGGTAGTCTATGCCTGGAATCCCAGCAACTTGGGAGGCTGACACAGAAGGATCACAAGTCCAAAGCCAGTCTCAGTAATTTAATGAGACTTTGAGTTAAAATTTTTTAAAAAAAGAAGAGGGCTCAGGATTTAGGTAAGTGTTAGAGAAGACCAGGCTTCAATCTCCAGACCCTGCCCATAAAAATTCATGAAACTTCTTTAGAATTATATAAACACAAACACATTCATACAGATATAGTGTACAGTAAAATGCAGAAATAACATTAATTTTAAAGATGCAGTCTGATGATTTTTTTATATATGTATACACAATGTAGAAAGTTTCATCATTCCTTGAGGCTCCTTGGTGCTTTTTCCCAGCCTAAACCCTCTCTTTCCCTCACTGAAATAACCATGCTTTTGCTTTGCCTTATTTTCATGAACTTCACTTATTAAATAAAATCAAATATGCACCCTTTTGTAGCTGATTTCTTTTATGCAACGAAATATTTATGAAATCATTCCTTCCTGTTGTATGTAATATTTTGTTCTTCCAAATTTACTTAATTTTATGAATGTATCACAATTTATTGTGCATTCATCTGTTGGTAAACATGTGTATTTATTTCCATTGTGAGACCAGAATGAACACAGTTATGATAAAATCTCTAATGTATGTCTTTTTGGACATTTGTGATATATATGCACGTATGTATCTGCATATATGTATATATATATACATTATATTAAATTTATAAAAATTTTAGTGAATCAAATACAAAAAAATCAAAGGAATATCTTTAAAATTGAGTACAGTTCTAAACTACATTAAGATATCACCTCATGCCAGTCAGAATGGCAAAAATGAAGAAAATAAACAATAAGAGATGCTGGAGGGGCTGTGGAGAGATAGGCACACTAACACACTGTTGGTGGTGCTGCAGACTGGTACAGCCCCTCTGGAAAGCAGTGTGGAGAATCCTAAAAAAAACAAGGGATGAGACCACCATACAATCCTGCTATTCCTGTCCTGGGTATTTTCCAGGGGATTTAGAATCAGCACATTATAGTGACACAGCAATATCTATGTTCGTAGCAACTCAATTTACAATAGCTAAATTATGGAAACAACCCAGATACTCCTCACTGGATGAACGGATCCAGAAAATGTGGTACATATATACAATGGAGATCTACTCAGAAATTAGAAACAATGATATTGTTGCCTTTGAAGGTAAATGGATGCCTATGGAAGAAATTATGCTGAGTAAAATCAGCTTAACTCAGAGAACCAAGGGTCGAATGTCTTCACTCATCTGTGGAGACTGGAACTAGACCCTGGCCATTGAGAAAGGTGGTCTATTATCATGTGTTAAATACAGATAAGGTGTAATGTTATACAACCTAATACATTTTTAGAGATGTTGTGGGAAGGGGAGGGGAGGGATAAAGGTGGGTAATTGGGGGGGGGGAACTCGGGGGTAAATCTAATCTTCAGAATCTAAATGCATTTTATATTATTTTGTTAAAAACTTGTATGGTTGTTCAAAAAATAAATTTCTCAATTAAAAAAATACTGAGTACAGTTTCATATAATAAGGATTTATTATTTTTTTTAGAGAGATAAACGAATTGTCTCCATGAGGAGAGGTGGACATTTAGACTGCAAATCATGGTATTACTTCAGAAAGTGTAATTTTGTCACTGTAACCAAAATACCCAAATTGAACAACTTAGAGGAGAAAGAATGTATTTTGGATTTATGGATTCAGAAGTTTAGTCCATGGTTGGTCCAATCCATTGCTCTGGGCCTATAGTGAATCTCATGGAGGCCAGGAAGCAGAGAGAAAGGGGAAACACCAGGAAAAGCCCTAAACCCCAAAAGTACACCCTCAGTGATCTGCTTCCTCCAGCCACACCTCACCTGCCTACAATCACCATTCAGTGCATTTAAATTATTAATCCATCAAGGGGATCCATCTGCTAATTAGGCCTCAGCTTTCATAGTCTGTCTTCTCCTGTCCTGCTTTTAACACAGGAGCTGGGGGGGTACCTTTTATCCAAACCTTAATAGAACATTTTTAAAAATCAATAATTATTGCATCTTTATTATTCTGAAACATTATTAATAATAGTAAAACTCCAAACACAAGTGGCTTAAAATTAAGCACAACTATCACCACACTCCAATGTACCCACCATTTAAGAGTACAGTACTTTAGATTCAAGTAATTTGAAAAAGAAAAACTCAGGTCACTGACCAGGGTTGATTAGGGAGCCTGACTCTATGTCCTGCCCTACAGCACTTTCTAGGATTCCACGCAGAGTTTTCTGCCCTTGCTGTCACCACTGCCTCTGTCTCTCCATTGCTACTGTCAACAGTGTCAGCGGTGGATTTCCAGCCCTTCACTCAACCAAGAGTTCAAATGTAATTTCCTCACATGTTAACAATGAAATAATTTTTGACAAAATGGAAAAGTCTTTTTCTGACCTCACTTTGAAAAAAAAACAAGTTTTTGCCTTTCATATACTGTTTATACTTTAGCATTTTCTACACATATTGTTGCAACAGAAATTTTAAACAGAAGAGAATTGCTTTTCTTTTAAATTCTCAGAGAGATAATTATAATTGTAAAAACAATAATACTCTTTTTGCATCTGGTTTCTACTATTATTCCATTGCTATTATTTCTACTGTTACTCTTATACTGTGCCAGAAACTGATTCCAGCATATGTTAAATCATGATTTCAGGATAATAAACTAGAAGTTGATTATTATTATTATTATTATTATTATTATCCACAATTTTTTGATGAGGAAAAAAGGGCAGGAGTAGTTAACTTGGCCAAGATCACTCAACTAGCTAATAGTAAGTTCAGATATATGAACCCAGGCTGTTGAGTTTTATATTTTCTACACTAAGGTTAATTGTATTTATTCTGGGCAGTATTTAAAAAGACATTTACCATAAAGACTAACTCTATAGGTGCAACTCAGATATCAGTAACGAAGACTTGTTTCCTTCAGTTGCTGCAGCTCTAATGAGAGTGAATCAATTTCTTTTAATTTCTTTATTGCATCCCTAAGATATTAACTAAAATGGCAATTATAATAATGTATAAGGAATCATGAATATCTTTTCCTACTAAATTTGACTGAAATGACCAACTGTTTCTCACTAATCAACCTAATATGAATTGGTCTGACAGCGCTTTTCCCATACTTGACTCTTTATGAACATTTTAATGTGTTTCTTAAAGATAATAGATTTTCCAAGAAAGTTTATGATTCATGAAGTTTTCTAGAGGGCACAGTGAAGCTGAAGAACAATGCATTGAAGTGCACAGATGAGTGCAGTCACCAGCATCCTCAACGAGTAGGGATTTATTCAGAGTACGAAAACTAAGAGTTCACCAGCACATACATACAGAGATTCAAGAAAAGCTTAAGAAACATACTTCTCCAGACTTTTTACTATTTTTGAAGGATTATATTGATAAAACATCATTTTAATGTACTTCCTCTCTTTTATCATTAGTTTAAGTCCCAAATACTATATAGCTGCATCTCCAGTAGAACTTTATATTTACATCATCACCTGACCAATATACTTCAGCAGAATTAAAAATGCAGGGACACGATTTTGCAACATTTTTCTATTATTTGGGCATAATGAGAAAAATTCTGAAAACATAAAATTCCTTCCAAAGTTTTTCCACAATAAGAGTATTTGACATGTACATTATGCAAATACAATGTTATAACATAATGCTCAGCAACCACTTACCTTTTGGTCCTTGCTCACATAGTTTTGATTTTATTCAGATGTAGTTGTGTATAAATGATCTATAGAAGATGATCACCGTTCTTGGAATCTAGGGATTAAATACTAATTAGTATCTAAATCAGTATATCACCATTTGCCATTGCTGATTTTTGCTTCAGTGAGTACCATTCCCTGTAAGGAAAAAGGAGAAGTTTTCTGGCAAGTGCTGGAAAATATTCCTTTCCTTATAAAAGGCAAAAATGTTCAAGGAGAAATACATCTTTCTCCACGCTCTTAGAAGTAGTTAATTGAGGATATGTAGCTTGAGTTTACATTGGACATTTTGCAAGCAAGAGAAATAGACAAGAGATTCTCAATGAAGTCAACTAGAACCTTCGTACTATCCAGCTGTCAAATCTAACTAAACTTCTATTACTTATAGTACAAAATAGTAACATTCTAATTTTAGTCAGTAAATGTATTATCTGCAGCCATTCACAAACACTAATAAAATACTACTTCATCATATTATTACAAATTTGTGAATTTTCTATATTATGAGAGCTGAAACATAATTTTTGGTAATTTCAAAGTAAATATATATACCTATATTTCCAGTTACCCACTATAAGTTGAGACAAATAGGAGCAAAGCACAGTGCATGGTTCTCCTTTCCCTGAAGCAATCATATCAGCGTCAGTAATATTTGTTGGAGGAGAATGTTGAAGCAGCAGAAATAGTGTAACTACAAAAAGAGTCTATCACTCACCCAGCAACCAAACCTTGATTCCTAAATACCATTCTCCAAAAAAGGATGGCTGTTTGGAAAACACCTAATCTGGAGTTTAAGCAGTGAAAACACAAGATGAACCTAGAGCATTTGGCAATGCTACAAAACAGCCCAAAATCAAAAGGACAAGGTCATATCCATCACACCTGGGAGTCAACCTGAAAGAACCCCAAGGGGTCAAATCTGAAACAATCAGTGCAACTAAATAGCCCAACCTTGGATGGAAATATTCATGAATCCATACTGATAGAAATGAGATTGAATAAATTAATAAATGGGGGTAGGGAGGAAAGGAATTCCAATTAATATAAGCAGATACTTACCCCTTTTAGAAGTAGAAATTAAACAGTACTTATTTGAATATAGGCTGAGCTTTGTGACTCATTTCCAAAGAACAGATTGTGAAAGTGCCAAATAGTATCTTCACAGAGGAGAAGACTGGAAAAGCATCTTAAATTAGTGATCAAAGTTGACATAAACAGTGCTACATCATGTAATTCAGTGTACCCTGATATGATGTGGTATAAAGAAACTTTCACCCCAATATTCTTCCCTCAACTCCTAACTGCAGCATAAATTAAGGGAAATTGTATACAATACAGCTTAAGAGTGAATATCAAGGGAGTAAACTGATAAATTGTCACATACCTGAAGAGACAAAAGGAGTGTGATAGGTAAATACCCTGGATTAGATCTTGCAATAATAAAAGGACATTAATAAAATAATTAGTGAAATCCAAATAAATATACATTCTGGTCAATATAATATACCAATTATGTTTTCTCAGTTTTGACAAATATACCCCAATGATCTGAGATGAAACTGGGTTAGGAGTTGGGAAAACTTTTATCTTTGGAACTTTTCTTTAAATCTGAAATTATTCTACTTTTATTTTTTGTTTGAAAAAAGAAAATCCAGACCATGACCCAAAACCACAGAATAATACTAAGCGAGGGGGTCTGACAAATTTTGATAAGATCTTCTTGGGTCCAGGAGATCTAGAATGCCAGCTGGTCCACCTTAGAAGATGATCCAAATCACCCAAGTTTTCACAAATAGTGAGCACCCATAACACCAGACCATCTTTGACCTTATCTTTAAGTCCAACTAATACTATATTTATTGATTTTGAATGATTCAGTGTAGAGATGCATTAGACAAGTTTAATTTTAATCTTAATAATGATTTACTTAAGCAAAAAATTACTTAAAGGGTATTGTCCAAAAATTAAGATGTTTTCAAAATTGTGATGATGTCTATTCTTAGTGTATTTAATAGTGTTTTACCACATGCACATTCTAGAAATGTATGGCACATAGTAATAACTATTTCAGTTACTTAACTTGGTTGCTATGGTTACTCTGCACTGTGATGTAACAAAGAACATTATTAAGACTTTTTCTGAAGAGGCAAATAAGGCTTAGCTTTGCAAAAGTGTCATTAATAATTTCAGGGGGAGAGAAAGATGAAGGTATTTATATTGGAAATTCAAAAACATATATTAAAGGGCAAATCTATGTGCCCTTGAGACATAGAATTTCCTTTCTGAAATGAGAACATTTTCAGAATCATTATGGAAATCATTCTTTTGCATTCAATGAGTGAATATATTTGCATAGGATGGCAGTTAATAAGATATATACATAAAAGGTAGGGCAGAAGCAGCAGATGTATTATATGTGATGAACAAGAAAGTTTATACAAATATTGTACTGTCCCTGAGGTTCTCAATTGTCTCAAATCCTTCAATATGTTTGTCAGTGTATAGTCACATATTCTACTCTAAGAATGAAAAAAATCTCATATTTTGAGTCACTGTTCTTGCACCCTGGGGCACTGAGGCAAATTGCCTTAGGAAGAACAGGTAACCAACAACATATGAAAAGTTTGAGCTTTCATACATTTTTCGTTGTGCCCTCCTCAACCTTCAATGAAAAGCTCTTTGACATGTGATATACTGGCATATTAACTTCTATAAACTACTGTAAACTAGATGCCAAAAGTCAGGACCTTAATATGCAAAAAATATCCTTCCTGCTTAAATGGAAACTTGACTCTCTTTGTCATTAGTTCTTTGAAAAGACTGATGTCATAACTTAACTATAAAGAAAAACAATGCAAATACAGGTATTTATTTAACAAGAAACAAGGGAAAATCCTACTAATACAATATGATCAAATGTCAGTTTGGGGTCCCTATCCTAGAACAAGCAAGCAGATTTTAGGGACTGACTTTAATACTGATCTCCAGACTTCAATTTCCCACTAATAAAGGATAATAGAATGTAGTGTAAGATTTTGTATTTGTTCAGATCTTTTAACTACCCAGGACCTAATATGCAACAACTGAATAAATAATTCAGTACCCTGTATCAGCAACACAGATGACCTCTAATGGAGAACAGGACCAAGTGTGCCCAAACCAAAGGTGGAAATAGGCTATGTCCATTCAGAGATTCAAAAGAAGAAAGCTGCTTCCTATTTGGTTAATTACTAATTTACATTTGACAGTAGAATATATAACAACATGTAACTAATTTTTAATCTTGATCTTTGAAGAAAACATTCTGGTTTGTGAAAACAATCAATCAAAAAATAATAATAAAGAATAGAGCATGAAAGGAAATCATGTATTCAGAAGTTCTATCTTTCAAAAAAAAATATATACTGGCAACTTATATTTTCCAAAATGATTGTTTTAATATGACTTCGTACTACTTTCTAGAATTTTCTTTTAGAATTCAAATATTCTCAAATTATCTTTCATAGTTATAGTTTAGTTTTCCTTGTCCCCTGCAGCTAGACTGAAAATATTTGCTCTCAAAATCAGGCTTTGTAAATTCTTGTTTCCCCAGCACTGGACGCTATGAGGTGTTTGGAGAACACCTGGATTCATGACTCATAACATAGCTAGATCAATTTCATACAAACTCCTTCAGTGTCTATGTATGGTCAGTAATTTGGAAAAACAACTCTTCATTTCAGTGTTTTCATTCTTCTTCTTTTTTTATTTTTTTCTTTGTTTGATTCAGGAATTTTCTGAGGAGCTATTGACTCACCTGATATTATATGCTGAGCTTTAATAGTGCTTTCACCTCCTTTCTCAAATGCTGTTATTTGAAGACTTGCCCTCATATCCTGGAAAGTTTGGCCTCTGACTTCTTATTTCCCTGAATAAACATCATAATGGTAACTTCCTTTTTCAAATTTAAGTCCTCAATTTCAGAATTTTAATCCAGTTAGTTAGTCCTTTCCCTCTAGTGTGTAATCAATACTCAGGGCTTAGTTTGTCTTTCTGGAAGAGTCTTCATTATGAAACAGCAGCTTTGTGATCTTCTCTCAGGAACTCTACTTCCCATATAATACATGAGTAAAACTTTTTGGTTATTGTCCTATTAATTAGGATTTCTTCTTAGCTTTCATTAATTTTAATTGATAACTAATATTAAGCCACTTGGCTTTAAATAATACAAAAATGTACAAAGCTAGAAATAAATACAAGAGCTTAAATTTAAAGTTTTAGAGGAGAAATTGAAGTGTGTACATGTGAAGTTAAGTGGGGAAAGATCACCCTAGTGTTGAAAAGGTTTAAAATAAAATTCATAGCACACTTTCCACCAAGAAAATTGTTTTAGTCAACTTTGCATCACTGTGATTAAAACACCCAACAAGAACAACTTGGAGAAGGAAAAGTTGATTTTGGTTCATGATTTCAGAGGTTCAGTCCATGGACAGCAGGCTCCATAGCTCTGGGCTGGAGATGAGGCTGAACACCATGACACAGGAATGTGGTAGAGGAAAGCTGCTCAGTTCATGACAACCAGAAAGCAGAGAGAGAGAGAGGGACAAAATATATACCCCTAAGAAACACCTACAGTGACCTATTTCCTCCACCTACATCCAATCCACCAATAGTTATCACCCAATTAATCCATGTCAGTGAGTTAGTCCATTGATTAGATTACACCTTTCATAATCTGTTCCTTTCACCACTGAACATTCTCGCACATGAGCTTTTGGAAGACATATCATATCTAAACCATAACAAGAGGTTTATGTGTGTCTTACTCCCATGAGCAAAACATTTTCTTCATAACCGTTTCCTTCCTCTGCTTTAGACTGAACTCTATACTATTGATTGTGAAAACCTCACTTCCAAATGGGTGATACTTATAGATTATTATGCAAAGTTAGTTCAGTTGACTTTGGATAAAGGACACTTTTGATTGGCAACCACACTTTTTTAATAGTTCTATCTATAGAACCTGCTATCCTACTGCAGTCTTTATTGAGGTCAGAGTGCAACAGTACAACAAAATTTTCTTTGTGGAGTCTTCATGCCTAGGTAACAAGCTCTTCCTAATCATGTTTGTAATTCAGTTAAAATGCTCACTAAATTTCATATACTATACCCAATTTGACACTTAAAGGAAAAAAAAGGATCAAGATTGTCAACTGTATGTTGATGGTGTATGGGAAATCTGAGCTCCCTCTTTGTGTCTTCTATAAGCAAAACACCTTTTATTTATTACACTCATGGTTTAAATAAAATTGACCTTTAGTCAATATCTCATATTTTCTCTTGGAAAACAATAGATTAACAGGAACTTTTGGAAAAATCATACAAATAGTCCAGTTCATTATTTACTTGAGATCGATATATAAAAAGCGTTAGTTAGCTGGATATACACTGTGGAAAAAAATTGATATAAGAAAAAAGAAACAAATCAGAACCCCACTGAAAATACATGGAATTTTGTTGTGCAACAAATACTTCAGTTAACTTTCACAGTAACTTTCAAAATCTGTATGTGATTTTAAGAAAAAAAAATTGGTCAGAAGGAGAGAGAAAGGATGGTTGTACATAAATCTTGTCTGCTTCACCTGTTTGTTACGATAAAAAAAATGTTCTTTCAACATAAGAGTCTAGTGAATAATCTCAAAATGTCTAATAGGAACATATTATTCAACTTACAAGAAGAAATAAAATTGCTTGAAGATGGAGAAGAATTCCAAAGAGTGTTCCTTTACGCAACAGGAGAAGGATCAACAGCACCCCAATATCTAAAAATTAAACTCTCCACTGAAGCAAGGGGCTGTGCTTACCAAATAACTAATAGAAAGCAGTTATTAACTCCTGGGAAAATAAATTGCTGAGGAAAGCATGTGACAAAAGTAATTAAAAACCTTTTTAAACCACAAAATGTCCTGCCGCAGAAAAATGTGGAATCTAATTTGTTTAACTTGTAGATAGTACAGTAGAAAAGATTATGCTAGTAAATAACTATTTTTCCTCCTTTGACATCAGTCTGAAAAATCCTTTCTCTTTCTTCCTAAAGGCATATTTATGTTGTTCATTGTGCTTTAAAGCCTGCCTTTAAAGTTGCTGCTAACAAAGCATATCTGCTTTCTTGAAGCTCCCATGGACTCTTCAAATTGTGAAAGCACAGCATTGAGATCCTTGGGCAAGAGCTAATCACTTGTAAGTGCTGGGAGCAAGAGAGCTCTTACAGAATGAACAACAATCATGTATGGTAAGCAGATGGCTGTTCCACATTACGAGTGCTACTACCAAACACACCCTTTCATCACAACCTGCCAAAAATTCATGGATGTCTCTGTTAACACAATTATTTTATTAGTTAAATGGCTTTTGATATTTAAGTACAATTTTATAGAGCTTACACAAGCATATTTTGAGTGCTATTAGCAATCAGTCTTTCCTTCAAAGCTGGCTGCATCTGAAGGCCCTTTGGACCTTCTCAGTAATTCACTTTAGGACTGAGCTTCAGCAGACTAATTCAGGTAAATGAGCGTTTGCAATGGGGGAAAGAGATCCTTATTGCATGAAGGCATTGTTTTGAAAACACTTTAGGATTTAAAGACTCCTATGAAGTAAAAAAGCCACAAAGGTATGCTGTACAAGAGGGAGAGTTTCTTTTTGTTTAATTTTTTATAAAGTTTAGTTTTTTATACTTAAGTATTATTTAAATTATTAGACTTTAAGTTTTTCTCTCTGACTGGCCAAAGCAATTTATACACAGTTGTTGAGATTATCTAGGTATACAACCTGTAGAAAAGTACCCCACTGAATGTTTCTTCATTGAGTGGTTGGAGAAACGGAGCCCTTGAATGTACTTAAAAAGAAAATGCTTCCACTGTTGGTGGAATTTCTAACTGGTCCAGCCACTCTGGAAAGTAAAGTGGAGACTCCTCAAAAAATTAGGGTTGGATCCACTATATGACCCATCTATCTCTCTTCTTGGTATTTTCCCAGAGGAGTTAGAATCAACACACTATAGCGACATGGCAAAATTTATGTTTATAGCAGCTCAATTAACAATAGCTAAATTATGGAACCAACCGAGATGCCCCTCACTGGATGAATGGATCCAAAACCCCTCACTGGATGAATGGATCCAAAAGCTCTGGTATATATATATATATATATATATATATATATATATATATAAAATATATATATTTATATATATAAATATTATTTATATATATATTTATATATATAAAATATATATAATTTCTCCTCCTCAGCTATTAGAAACAATGATATTGCATCCCTTGAAGGTAGATGGATGGTAATGGAAGAAATCATGCTAAGCGAAGTTAGCCAAACCCAGAGTCAAGGGCCAAATGGTATCCTTCATTTGTGGAGGCTGGACCTAAACCCAGGCTTTGGCATAAAGTAGACAAACTCATGTATTAGATCAATAGAACAAAAATACCAAATGTTAATATTTATGAGATGCAGTTGCAATATACTTCATAAGATATTTGAACAAGCTGTGCTGTATACCTGTACAAAAATGTAAATGTCTTCAAATATCAACCCTTGTAATTACAAGGGTTTATAGGAAGGCAGGATAAGGGGAAATGTTGGAACTGAAAGCAAGGTACATTCCAAGCAGTTATAAGTGTCTCTGTATATACACCAGTCATATATATAAAAAAATGCTCTTCATAGATATAAACATTTTGTCACTGTATTTGGGTTTTTTAGGAACAATATAGGACCCAGAAGAAAGGCAAGGGATCAGAGGATGGTAGGAGGGAGATAGAGAGGTGTGGAGGATACTGAACAAATTGTATTGCTGATTTGTGTGCATCTAGGAATATGTTACAACTAATCCCATCATTATGTAAAACTATAATGCACTAATAAAAATTTTTTTAAAGAAGGAAGTGCTTCATTATAGTCTAACAGAACCAGAGTGGAGGCAAGAACTTGTATAATATTAGCCTTGGCTAAGTCATTCTTTAAGCCTCGGATTTATCTTTATAAAAATGATATTTGATATTTCTGGTAAAAGCATTTTGGTTTATTAGATTCACAGTACCATTTGTTTTTGCTTTTATTATAATTCATAAGAAGAATCATCTGGCTATGTAATTGACTCGACACAGGACTCTAAAAGAAAAATAGAGACCTCATGAACAAAATGTGTTCTTTTGTTACTGGAGCTTACAGGGTTCTATCTTTACATCAGTTTAAGAAATTAGATTGTAAAAAGATAATAATATGTATAATGTGATCAGTAGGCATTCTTTTTACTTTTATTATCTCTACAGAGAAGAAATTCCATAATAAAACAAGTATTACATCTTAGGGAGATGCATGTTTATTTAGTCTTCCTATTATAAATCCTAGGGCTTGACCATAAATCTTACAGAACACAAGCTATTCTTTTCAGGTAGACATTTGCATAGCATCTTTCTTTTAACCTCTCATTCTCAGTCCTCAAACAGATCATCTGTTTGCTAATTGTTCACCACCACCGAGTTTTTAATCACCTGATCCATCAACATCAACAGGCCTTCTTCACTTTCTTTATTCGTCTTGTCAGTAAGTGACAATGTTGGTAATGGAAACAACAAATCTATTGATAGCACCCCTCCGTGGAGTGGAAGGCACCCTACATTAGCTTTGTCTTGGAAACCAGTCTATTCTATTACAATTGACCTTCTCTTGCTGATTACCACACAAATCATAGTCCTTTACCCCCCTCCCCATCTATTAGAGTATTTCTCCCGCAGCCTCTCAATTGCCTGGCTGCAGCTGGTAATTGGATTCATGTTTGAAGCACAGCACTATAAGGAAAAGCCTGGAATAATTCAAATGGAACACCCTGGCCTAAGGCTGAGACCATATGTTACACTCAGATTTGTGTCAGTATAGCTTATTGCTTTAGCAACCAGAAAACCCATTCAAATGTCATAAAATTTTGTTTTATTTGCAAAGTTAATTTACTTAGAGCTGTCAATATAATCCAATGTCTGCAAAAATCATAATAGGAAGGGGATAGAGCAATAACTTGTAAAACATTTAAAGAATAAAAAAAGCTTGGTAAATTGTCCTGTCTCTCCTCCTGAATGTCATACTTTGCCACAAGTAGCTTTGAATTATGTAATATAAAAATTAGAGGCCACTAAAAAGCCAACTATTTGGCAGCTATCCTTCCTTGATCACTTACATCCCTATAAACATTTCACTTTTGTATTATTCAAATTGATGAGTTTTTTCTATTCTATTATTAAGAGAGGCAAATAATCCTTCATAAATTACAGTGGGTGAAAGAGAAGTACATGTATGTAGAGAAACCCATCTGAAAGTGACTGAACACTCCTTCAGACTAGTGTGTAGCTGATAACTTTATAGTGTCCTGCCAACCCAACTGGCTTGCCTCCTGTTTTATGTTTCTTAATATGGATCTTAGGAAAGTCTGTATAAATTTGTAAATGCTAGAAAGAAAAAATGTTCTCTATAGAAAAATCAGTTTCCTCAAATCACTGAATTATCATTTCGTGTAATTGGGCCATGATTCTATTATAAACATAAATCCCAGTGGTAGACTTCAATTCATATGAATTGTACCCAAAATGCTTGACCAAATAGTGGATCATCCAACCACCCACCTGTAACATATTGATGTGCAATAACTGTGATTTATCCAATTTTGCAGAGACAAGTTTGAATGATTCAATCCAGGGCTTAAAACAACTCAACAAAAAAATATTAAGAAGTCCTATCCCTTAACTCATAATTACAAAGTATTGGTGAATTACCATGAGTCCAGCTCATGGCAATAATTACCAGTTACTTTGTAGATGGAGGGAAGAAAATGAGCCATTGCTGCTTACATATGACTTGGAAATTATTTTTATGTATATATTTGAATCTGCATATAACCGTTTTAGAAGTCAAAACATTTCAAATAGTGTTATAAGTGTGTACAAATTCACAAAATTGCAAGCACATATGTCCAAGTGCTAGAAATATGTGTAATTTTATAAATTTGCTCAAAACTCCACCCACTACAAGCTATTCACTTCATTACAGGAACTTGATAGCATCAATTCAAACTGACAAAAAGTTTGCTATTTTTCTAACCTTTTTTCTTGTTCATTAAATAACATAATTTGGAAGCTCTAAGTGTCAGAACTTAAAAGGATTCTGTTTCTAGGTTTGTCATCAAGAGAATAAAACAAGGAAAAATTGATGAAAGCAACACTACCGAAAGACTAAATTATGTAGACTTGGTTTTCTCCAAAAGAACTTTTGAAGTAGAAATTGTCAGGTTGTAATACAAATCATTTCCCTCAGAAAAGAGAGAGGCCACAGTGCAGAGTTCTAAGGTATCTTTCAAGGATGGAATGGTGTGTGTACTTACCCTCTTTGAAATTAGTAGAATTTTTTCTTGTTAATTTTTTCATAAGACAAATACATTGAGACGAATTATTTGTAATGATGAAACTTTGTCATGAAAAGACTTTTTAAAAAATTAACTGGCTATTTTTATTTCAAGATGATAACATAATCAAAATGCAAAATTATCTGCATTGCTATCAATAAAAGACATGTGCCTTTCCAGGTTTCACATATAACACTCTTACAATATAATCAGATCATAACAAAAAGATTACTTGTCAAGTCTTTTCCATAGCCAGTGTCTCCACTTAATCCTGTATCATGATGATAGACGTGTTGCAAATTTGCGTAGAATATAAAACTTTAATTCCTTATAAATATATTCAGTCAAATGACACCCTAAATGTATTTTAATGAGCACATTTATCTCCCAAGATACTTTTTATCCTTAGGTATTTTAAACTACTAAATCATAACTTCATATCTTCACCCCAGGCTTCTTGTTTTGTAACATCTTCTGGGAAAGAAAACTGGTTTTCATTTATCTCTTTTAAATTGATTGGTGTTCACTCAACAAAGTGTAAAGCAATATGAAAATTTCAAATATGTGTGGGTCAAGATTTGAAACCCATAAACATAGTTTGAATCCTTAAGTTTCCAAAAATATATCTATTGCCTGTGGCTAAATTTGTAGGAAGTTAAAAACAAGTTAGGAAAAATAGCTTGAAAATGAAATTTGAGTATCCCTCAGTACTTTGAACTGTGAGGACCGCTAAAAATTTTAGCTTCACATGGTCCATAGTTCTGTCCTAAACATCACTGCAGAAATGTTGGATACTTATCACTAATGCATACAGCTTGAAAAATCCATCTCTAATTCTTCTTTGATAGCATTATACTTCCTATAAGAACTAAATTACTTTTTAAAACATCTTTTATTTGTCAAATTCTGTATTACATTTTTCATTTTCTCTATCTGAATAAAAAGGTTTTGTAGTGATTTTTGGGAGCTGAAATTTACAGCAACCTTTATCATTTTCTAGAACAGTGAGAGTTGCTATGTATCACACAAGCAACAATAGAACAATATAATTGGAACAATTTTGTTGCCCAGTTCCTCTCCTTTCCCTCCCCTCTTCCCTCCCCCTGGTCCTTTCCTCAGAGTATGGTCTCTCTGCTACGTTCATAACATCACCCTTCCCCCAAGCTTTTCTCTCTCGCTCGCTTCTACAGATGAGATAAAATGTACTAACCTTGATTTTCTGACTATGACTTATTTCACTTCACATAATGCTCTCAGATTCCATCCACTTTCCTGCAAATGACATAATTTCATTTTTTATGGTTGAATAAAACTTCATTGTATATATAAACTACAATATTTTTATCCATTCTTTCATCAATGAACACATAGGTTAGTTTGTGCAGGATGAGAGAGAGAGGGAGCTAGTTTTTTCTTCTACATGTGGATATGCAGTTTTCCTTGCATCGTTTGTTTAAAAGACTGTCTTTTCTCCAATATGTTTTTGGTGTTTTATTAAACACCAGATGACTGCATCTGACACAACAATTTTTAGTAATTTAAAAATACAGGGAGAGAGAAGGTAAGGTGTGACATAATGAAGAATCAAAGTCTAACTAAACACTTAGGCTTCAGAATTCCACATTTTTATTTCCGAGGCCCTGTAGTCTGTGCTCTGTTTTTACCTGTTACTTGTAACTTTTTAATGTCTTCATCTATGAAATAGTCAAAAGAGAGAGTTGTATATAGGTATAAAGTATTGAAAGAATAACACAACATAAATGAGACCTGTATTATCTACCATCTAAAATAGATTATAATTATGTTTACTGACAGGCAGGAAAACAAAAAGTTTATAGAGGTTTTTGAGAATCTATTGTAAGCTAAGATGGTAGTGGAAAAAAATGTAAAGCAACATTCACAAATTAGAAAAATGGTTTCATACTTGACTTGGAAATGGAATTAATTAGGTCATGCTCTGGAGACTTAATAAAGAAAATAAAAACAAAAGATAGTCCTTGCTTAGAGAAAGCTAAAATTACAAAGATTTGATTTCCTTTGTACAATAGGTAACTTCACTAAGAAAAATAAAGAGGAAAACTTAAAGGCAAGGAAAAAGTTGTCTTTATGTACAGATTTGGCTTGAATTCTCTATTGTAATTTATCATATACACACACACACATACTTATAGCTAAAAATTCAAAGCTTATGCTTATTGCTTGCTTAAATAGGAAGGAAGTAAGTAATAAATCACATCTGGAGAGAGAGTTTTAAAAGTGAAAATCTATAGAGTAATGTTAGATTTCACACACATATTGTGTTACTTGGACCTAGGTTAATTTTTAAAAGTGTCAAATATACCCTGAAATGATATTTATTTAATTTTCATATTAATTTTTATCCTACATGTTTTCTGTTGAACAAAGCTATGTCTAACATGAAACTAAACACAATCATGACAAAAATCTTGTGTAATTTTTCAATAAATATTTATTGATGCTGTCCGTATTAGCAACAGTTAAAGAATTGCCCTCTTGTATCCTGTATAATATTTGGGATGGATTTTTTTACATTTAGAAAAACTAAGGATAATATTTATGCCAATTTTATTTAAGCAAATTTAATTATGAAGATAAACTTATCAAGATGCAAGTTTGAAACTGTTTACAATTTCAAGAGACATAATTACAGTTAGAAATGCAGGACAGAGTCAAGAGAATTTCTGGAAATCTGAGGCATTACTTTTGGTTCATCAAAGGTGAGATTCATATTTTAATGTAGACATTATTTTCAGAGATTTTCAAGTGCTTAATATAAATGGTTTTAGAATAAAGCCATAAAATCAAAGTGCTTTACAAATCTTCAATATGGTCTGTAGTTTATCCAAATATTTACTACAGAGAAATATCTGGTGCATGAATGCACATTCTCTCTCTCTCTTTTTCTCTTTCTCATAGGATGATTCCATAGCTTCATTTCATAGGACATTCCCCTGTATACATTCTCCTCCTATAAGTAAATAAATAAATCAATATGACAAAGAGGTCAAGCAGCATTATTAAATTATCTGCCACTATGGTTGTATCTCTCCAAAGACCCAGTTGAATAACTCATGCTCTTTATCTTCTGGCAGAAGTTCAAAAATGAAGGAAAAGGAGCTTGCTCTTTGAAGAGCCAGGAAAGGAGACTCAGCAATGCAATTTGTAGGCTGCCTAAAGATGATATTGCTAACATTTAAAATAAGACCAATGCTTATTAATATGTGCTTGTGGATCTTCTAGGGTGTGTTACCCACAATCTTATGTGCTTGGCATGTGCCAAAAATATTTATTATTACCACAGAAACAAAAATTTCCACTGAGTAAGCTAATTTACAAACATGTGTCCTTTATATAACCTGAATGGTCATGAAAATTTATATTAAAGTTGAAACTGACAGAATTAAAAAATGGGATGTTCTTAATGTTTAAGGAGGCACCACAGAATCTAACATAGCAGGAGCGCTGAAACTGCAAATACGCTATGAACATATGTTGCACATAGAGCTATGCAGATAGAAAAAATATATATATATAGCTTAATAAAGGAACTACAGCACAAATTTCAATATATAAACTTACTCTTATATATTAGTCATCTGTCATATTGGCATCTCCGAGCTTTCAAGCACAAGGCCAGCCTCCATCCCAGCCTTCCTTACAGTTAGATGTGACTGAAGTGATGTCTGGTGAAGTAGTGCCGTTCTCCCATGTTAGTCAATGGCAGTGGAAATGATCCCCAAGTTAGGTGGAGGCGTGCGATGAAGATGGCAGAGACAAAAAAGGTAATGTATCCCAGGAGGAAAGATATCTGCTCGAGGTGTGACCCTAGCCCTGAGCTCATTCCTAAGCACAAATGAATGCAAGCCAGTGGTGCTTGCTCTTTTACCTCACCTTAAACCTAAAGGAACAGGAAGTGGTCTGCTACAATACCTTGTATTACCTTAGCTCAGCAGTTCTCACATTTCAGAACAAATCAAAATCAACTAGTGGGCTTGTTAAAACACAAGCCATTGAGCGCTGTGGCACATGCTTCTTATCTACCTTGGAGTCTGAGGCAGGAGGATGGTAGGTTCAAGACCATCCTGGGCAATTTCGCAAGACCTATCTCAAAACAGTTAAAAGGGCAGAAAATGTAAAGAACCCCTGGGTTCAGTCCCTGGTACCACCAAAAAGCAAACACACAAAGCACACAAAACACACACACACACACACACACACACACACACACACACACACAATGGCCCCACCCAGAAGTTCTGATTCAAGGGGTGCAGGGATGGGGCCAGTTATATATATAAACAGATCCCAGGAGATGTTCCTCTTAGTACCAGCTTCAAGAATTGCTTCGTTAACTTCTACAAAATGCTTGCAGTAAATATAAACTACTGTTTTTATTGGCTATTAGAACTTGGAAGCACAGCAGAATTTCTTCTCTTTCTTTTTGAATCCTTCCTCTTATTTTAGTAGCACTCCCTATATGAAAAAAAATGAAGTAGTATCTAAAGTAGAGGAAAACTTTCAGAAATACACAATCTATTTTAATTTTCTTACTTTTGCTCTTACTCTAACAACCAATTGTAAAGCCAAATGGCATGTCTTCATACAGATTAAGGAAAAACTGTAAGACACATTGTGAATTCCTAATTGGAGGGAAGTTATCAAGAATTCTCTTCTTTTTTCCTTGATAACTTACACCCTGTTCAGGTGCTTGCTCTTTTACCTCACCTTAAACCTAAAGGAACGTTTTCCAAATGCACTTTTCTTCCCTTCCCCTGCTTTCTCTTTTATCTCATGGCCTCTAAATTCTCTCCACTCTCTAGGGCATGTATAAATGACAGGGACCCCAGCTACTGCTTTTCAGAGCCTTCAGACTCCTCAGAAATGAGTCTCCAAGCATTGGTGGAATTCTTGCTTCTTTCCTTTTCAGAATTTCCTCTGCCAACCCATAAATATTTGAACACATGAAAACATTTAAAGATTCGTATTTGATTTGTCAGTGTCTTCAGAAAATTTTCAAAAAGAGCTGTTTCTTCACAAAATTAAACTGTTGAAACAGCAAGAAAACTATATTTTTTCTCAAGGACACATTCAGCCAAGTTATAATAAAAGACAGAAACCACTTAGAAAAATTTACCTGCATAGCCTCTCCACCTATACATACACCTATGCATACTTATGTAGAAAGACTGAGACAACTGTAGATGTGACAGGAGTGCCAATTTTCTCTGAAGCAAATGATTAGAATCAACTGTATCTTCTGTGAAATGGGGACATTTTAATACTAAAAAGTAGGGTTTTGTAATGATATTTGAGAATTTTGATAATTTTCAAACATGTTTACTACTACTACTACTACTACTACTACTACTACTACTACTACTACTGTTTTGGATTCCTAAATGGTTATTTTAGGGATATGACCTGAAAGGATGGCTAAAAATGACCCTGGTTCTTGATTCTGGAAATCACCTCAATGCTGGAGCGTTATTGTTAGTATGACCCTTTTTGTATAGAGGCTGATGCTACAAATATGGAGAATGATGAATTTAGGGACTGCCAGAACTAAAAAGAAAATAATTCCAGTAAAGAAGCTTTTGCTTCAAAATATAAACTACTATGTAGAATTACTTTAATAAATACATTTTAAAATAAGACTTCATTTCAGCTTTTCTTAAACCTGCACAAGTTAAATGAGATCACAGAACTTTTTGGAGGTGTGGAAGGACTGACATTTGGAAGAGACTAGAGAGTAGTAGAGAGACATGATGCTTCAAGGGGAATGTGGAGACTTCTTGGAGCTTCTAAACAGAAAAGGTGAACCAAGAGCAGTCCAGAGACAGATTTTTGGTTGTGGTCATTGTTTTTTGTTTGTACTGGTCTTTGCCACATGCCATTGGACCTGGAGCTAGTGGTAATGTCCCATGACTCAACAGCCTGTTTAAGTGCAGTCACACTGTAATTAGAAGTTTTCCTGAAGCCATTTTCACTCTCTAAACTCGCTTTAAAGAATGGATTAATCTGCACAGAGGGGGATAAAGATAAGTCATGAGGAACAAAGAACCATGGAGAAAGTATCAGATCTTAGTTATCACATTGCTAAGGAGACTTAAATGCCTCAAATTTAAGGTGACATTTTTAAGTTGAAAGATGACTTTATTATTTTTATTTCCAATTTTTAAAATCAAATTGCAATTCACCTTGCTCAGGACTATCTTGAAGAAAATTTTAAGAATGTGTAATTGGAGAAAACACAATTTACATAAAAAATGAAGAATATATAAACTAATATGTAAAACAGAGACAGGAATGAGGCCAAATCTACATGACTATCATAAATAGCTCCATAAACTAAATTTAGAAAAGGCTTAAGCTTGGGGCTTAAGCTTACAATTTATTTTCATTAGAGTCAAAGATGATAGTATGTATGAAAGTACTCTGCACTCCACGTAGTTCTATGGAAGTCTTACGTAGTGTTAAAATAGAACAGAAGTCTTCAACAATTGTATCTCACTTTCTTCTCCAATCTACCTTCAATTGATAGGATCCACCTAGGATGGGGACTTCTCTGGTTTCTACTCCTCAAAGTAGATAAGAAAAGGTACAAACTTAATTTCTGAAAATCTGTGTGGCATAGCTGCAATGAGAACCTGGGCCTTCTTAAATCTGAATCACTTTTAAAAGGGGGCCATGTACTCTTACTTTTTATTTCCTTCACTTTCTTAAGGAGGTTCCAAAAACTTTTCAACTACTAAACATCTTTAATTTTTATACACACACACACTCTCTCTTTCCCCCTAATATATATTCTAATATAAATCTAATTAAATTTGCCATAAAATACCCATATGGGTATAAAAATGTAAAAGTATTAGAAATCATATTTTACATTCTTCCTAATATAAAACATTTGAAAAAATAATTCAAAGCAATAATTCAAAAAATATTTCCACTCTAATATATGCCTGGGTTCATTGACCTTCTTATGTGTGTTCACAGGCATGCAAGAGAAACACCTGGATCATGCCAGAATTGAAATAAAACTCTACCACCTGGAAAAAAAATTCACATACCTCTACTTACCAGAAAACCTAACAGAATTCATATGTGTAGCAAAATGATATTTTGGTAAGTAATCGTTAGACTTTCCATCTTTGATGGTGCTAGAACACGTTTTGAGTTAGTCACTATAAGCAGATTGGCAGAGGCTGTTTCTTTTAGAGTCTTACACACTAACAAAATGCATTCTTATGTCTCTAACATGGGTTGGTGTGACTTCTGGTATCAATGTGGCTAAGTCCAATTTAGCATTGTTCTTTTCCTGTTTAGAAATCCTTTCCCATGAATTTGTGAGTCAAAACTTTTTCTTTGTCATCATTTTTATAATAGTAAAAGGAACTATATTTTCCCCAATATAGTACAAATTAAAACAAGGACCCATTTTCAAGAAATCAATGTTTAAAAGGGTCCTCCTTATTCAGTAGTATTTGTTATTTTGTCACTGAAAATCATTGTTAATTTATTCAGTAAATTAAAATAATTTCATCAGAATGTACGTTTTCTACTATTTTCAAAAATTTGATGGAAGTCCCAAGGACCTTTAAATTATACTATCAAGTAAAGTTTTCACCACAGAATGTTTATGCCCCTCTGAACTTTCCCTATTGATTTAGCTGAGAGTATTTGTAGCTATCTCATTACCGACTTGATAAAAACAAAACTGTTCCTTTCTTTTCTACTACTTTTCTTCTAAAGTCCCTCATCCCAGTGACCCACTTCTCCTAGTAAATCACACTGATGAGATTTTTAAGTCTGCACTGGCTATGAATGCAGACCTGGACTGTTGGCATATTTTCTATTACACAACTCTTAATCTCTTTCCAATCTATTCTCTACTTCCACCCTTCCAGTTATCTATGGGTTGCGGCAGCCTCCTCCAAATTCAATTCTCTTACTCAAAATGATTCTTTTCCCTCTCAAGCCTCGTGTTCACCTTACTGGGCTATTTCCTATCATCGCTAACATGGTCTTGTGGGAAACTTTGACCATGAATTCCTTTTCCATATACTTGGCTTAATTCATTTCTACTATTCCCTTCAACTCTCCAGGATTCACTGTTATTTCCTTGCTGAAAAGGTTATTTCTTTAAGCTTATTTAACAATACCTTACTGAAGCAACTGTTTTAATCCTGCTTTATTTCTGAATTATTTTCTAAATAGAAGACAATATGTTATTTCACTCTGGTCTTATCACTTGTATAGTTGAATTTACTTTCCAAATCAAAATAAATTTATGTATTTAAAAATGTATTTACATACACTCTTAACACATCTTTATTTTATATGCATTTTATAGGTAACTATGATATTAGCAAAAGTACTAAGATGAGAAAGAATGTCTCTGTGTAAATCTTCATAGAACTAATGAAAACTCATGTCCAGACAAAAATCTCAGCATTGGTTTAGTAATTGTAAAAATGTAAGTATTAAATACTAGAACAAAAATATTTGTGTAGTTTGGTAATTGTTATGGTTTAAATATGAGGTAAACTCACCAAAATTTCATGTGTTAGGCAATGCAAGAATACTGACAGGTGAAATGATTATATTATGATTATGACCTCATCAATGGATTAATCCAGTTGGTGGATTAATCTTTTGAATGGATTACTTGGTGGTAACTGTAGACAAGCAGGGAATGGCTAGAGTTAGTATATCACTGGGAGTGTGGCCTTGAACTATATCTTATGGCTGGCTTCTTTCTGCTTTCCTGGTTTCCATGAGCTAAGCTACTTTCCTCAACCACATCCTTCCACCATGATGTTCTAACTCATCTTGGTCCAGAGCAATAGAGTTGGATAATCATAGGCTGAGACCTCTGAAACCTTGAGCCCAAATTAAGTTTTCCTCTAAGTTGTTCTTGTCAGGTATTTTTTTTTTACAGCAATAAAGAAACTGACTAACACAATAGTCAAGCTGACACTTCCTAAATTATATAATAATACATATTTTTAAAAGAAACCTGAAAATTATAGCTTTCATACTATGTTTTGCTTTGGTTAGCTTTCCATTGTTATAACAAAAGAGTGTCAGCAATTTCAGTCAGTGGTTAGAAAGTCCAGTTGCTTTTGGGCTTATGGTGAGGCAGCACGTAATGGTAGAGAGAACATGGTAGAAAAAGGTAGTTCTTCTCATGGTTGGGATGTGCAAGAAAAAGTGGAAGGATTGGGGTCCCATTATCCTCTTCAAGGGCACACCCCCAATGACCAGATGACTTCCCTCTGTGCCCTAATCTTAATGCTTCCATCATTTCTCAACTGTGCCAGGACAGGGACCAAGCCTTTATCAAGTCATTGGAGGACATTCCAAATCCAAACTGGAGCATTAGCTAAGTAATCTTACTGTACTATCAAACATTATACTTTCTTAAACATTCAACTATACTGAAAACATTAATATTAAGAATAGCATTGAAAGAAATATGCAGCTAAAATAGAAGCAAAATAAAACCAAATATTTATTTTTAAAAAGGTGAGGGGCTGGAGAGGTGGCTCAGCAGTATCAAGATTGCCTGGCATGTGTGAGAACCCGGACTCAAAGCTCAGCACCACACATATAACTAAGTGTTGGAAAAACTAAAATCAAATGAAAAAATAAGTTTTAAAAAATTGATTCTCTCTCTTTAAAAAAAGGTGAGTACAATTTGATATGCATAGTCTCTTAATGTTAATAGGTATCCAAGATCCATGACATGGAACTTAAACAATACTAGCTTTGAATTGTATTGGTAAAAATTAGGTTCATTTTTGTGTGGCAGAATATCTAACATAACAGTGGTTCTAATAAAATATAACTTTATGTTTTTTATATAATCTAACCCAGTTCAAATGTAATGAGGAAGTTTCATAGTCAAGTTTTTCAGATTTCTTTGATAAGATGATCTTGTGATCCTCCACATATGTCATTGTCAAAGTAGGCTTCCTGAACTCAGCTATCACATGTGGATTTTGATATAGGCAATTCAGCCTACATGAAGGAAGCAAGCATGAAGAAAGATGCTCATATTTTAAAGAAAACTTTCCAGAAGTCACAACATCCCTATAGGTAACATTGAGTCACCTGCACTCACTTAGTAGAAGTGACTCTGGAATATGTCGTGGTTACTCATTATGTCTACCAAAAATCAGGATCCCATTACTAACAAACTGAGAGTAGATATTAGGGGGCAACTAGCAGCCTCTACTATCAGATCTTAATCATAAGTTTTACATTTGGACTTACAATCAGCCTTCTGCTCTCCTCCACAGGAGATGGAGGTGATTCCTTTGAAGCCAAGATTAAAGAATGACTCCTAGGAACTCAGGAAGTGGGACTTACCAACATTCATTTCTGATTTTTTGGAGGTGTTGTACTCTGAGCTCTGAAATCAATGGTTACTGGTAGAGCTTGAGAACAGAACTAATCAAGAGCCATGTACAGATCTACTGATATCATTTGAATTTTTACTAAAATGGTGCCTGGAGACAGTTCATCCTATGTATGTCAGTAATAGATTTGTTTCCATAAAGACAAATCAATTTTTATCGTAATTTCCAAACTTCTTTTTCTGGTACTGGGAATTAAACCCAGGGGTGTTTTACCACTGAGACACATACCCAGCCCTTTTTATTTTATTTTTATTTTGAGACAGGGTCTCACTAAGTTGCTTAAAGCCTTGCTAAATTACTGGGGCTGGCCTTGTTTACCAAGTCAGTGTGTGTCTATTTTCAATCACTTAAAAGGTTTATATATTAAGTTGATGTGTATTTGAAAATCCCAATCAAAACACTAATGCAAAGAAAAACTATTTATTAGTTTAAATTTTTGCTTTTTTATTTACTCTAGACAAATGTTGTATAGTGTAAATATCATGAAAATCACAAATGAATTTTATATGTAATTTAAAATTTTCTCAGTAAATGTATTGAAATAAGTAAAAAGCACATAAAATTAAATAATATATTAATATATCCAACATTTCAAAATATTAACATTTCAGCATGCAATTAGAAATAAAAGTACTAAAGTACATTGTATTCTTTTTATATTATGTCTGCAAAATTTATTTTGTATTTTATGCTTACAATCCTTCCATGTACAGACTGGACATACTTTCAAGTACTCAGTATCCACTGTGCATCTAAGTGACTACCATATTCAATGGCACTGCTCTAGACCAAGCTAATCAATAGGGAAAAAATGTTGCTTATACAACAAAACGAGGGACTAGAGTGGTGGTTGAGCAGTACAGTGCTTGCTTGGCACGCACAAGGACCTGGTTTGATCCCCAGCACCACCTACACAAATAAGTGTCAGAAACACACACACACAAAAAAAGATGAAAAATAAATAAAATTGATTCTTTCTCTCTCCATCCCCCTCTCTTTCCCATTCTCTTCAAAAAGAACTCACCTATAAACCTACTTGGTCTGGTAAACTTAGTAAAAAGAATGGGTGCATGTGGGAAGTATAATTATCTTTTCATAAATCTAGTTTGATAATTTCTTTCTGTATATAGAGTTTGAAAATGTATTAGCATAAACTTCATCTAGACCAAAAGAGCTGCTTTGGACTGAAAATTTAGTTTCCAACTGCTTTGTGGGGCAGGGGGCTGAAATGTATAGAGTTGTGTAATTATGAAGTCCAAGAGTAGCATCAGATGCATGAAAGTTAAGATCAAGGAGCTCAACTATTTTATGATCTACGTTGGTTTCAGTTTCAGTAAGGTTGACTCTTTTTTGTGATGGCTCCTCCAAATCAGAGATTTATTTCCCCTTGGTTCAAGTTCAGCAGAATGGACCTTTATGTCCCAAACATTTGACAAAAACATTTGACCTGATTCCTGAAGGCCTACATTGATTCACATGCCTAATTTCTGAGGCAATTATTGGGGCTGGGTTGGAAGTACAAGTAGATGTAAATTATTTATTACCTTAGGTCATATGTCAAAACTTGGAACTGGGGATAGAAACTATTCTGCGCTGGATGAAATGTGGATGGGCATTTCTTCAAAGAAAAGTCGAAGAAACAGATGAATGACAGGAAAAAAGCAACAGATGTCTACTCCATCTCAATCAACTGCTCTTAATACCCTTTATATCAATCTATGGTTATACTTCATTTCTTAATCATAATGCTTTGCATTTGAAATTTTATTTTTCTCTTGCCTAAAATAACAAAATTCCAAATATCTTTTTACAACTTTTAAAAGCTAAGAATAATGCACTGGTTTTCTGTTTTCCTTTATATTTATCACTCTCAGTTATAAAGACCGAGACCCTTCCTCATTATGGTTTGTTTCCTGTTGCACCCATATTTGTCCTTAATTGTCCCGGATCTCAGGGGAGAATTTTAGGGCCTTTACTGCTATGCTGAGTCATGTAATTATTTTCTCTGTGTTTACTCTGTCATTCCAACTTTAGGTGTGGTCCCTCTGCCTCCTTCCCATCATACTGAATGCTAAAAAGTGACAGCAATGGAAAATCCCATCTAGCTATCTTCCTGTGGAGTAAATTGTCATTTTATTACATATGGCCTTTGTTGCTTTCTTTGTTCTCTTTACTCTGATAATAACCATATATGATGCAACCATATATGATGCCACAAACAGATAACAGCAAATGTTTTTTAAAAATATTTAATTTCAACCTTTTTGTGTCTGACCAGGTGCTTGGGGAGGAAACTTTTATAAGGATTTTTCTTATTTTTTTTTTCTCTATCCCTTTGCCCAAAGTAGAGAGTTAATGAATTCAGAAACCTAAGGTCCCATCCAGCTTCTAATTTCTTGAGTTCTTATGCTTCCTTATTTTTGTCCTGAAACAGCAGTCTTTGCGTTCTGTTTGTATTTCTGATTTAGGAAAAAAAAAAATCATCTCTTTCTCTGCTGAAACTAGTTTTGTAATTTACATATTTGCAGCACCTACTCCTTCCATAAGCCAAACAGCAAATTAGTCAACTGATTTTTGTAACCATTCCTTTTAGTTGGAGGAAATAGTCACACATATCATCCACTAATGGGTCTTCTTAAGAGAATTCTGACTTATACCAAAAGCATTTTAGGAATTTTCTCTGTGTGGCCTTGTTCTCATAATAGATATTTTAGCACCTTCTTCCCCAATCCAGTTTATCAATTATAAATTCTATAAGATGCATACTTCACTTCATTTTTCTTTCTTTTGTTGGAACCAGTCATTGAACCTAGGGGCTCTTAACCACATCCAAACATCCTCAGCCCTTTCACATATCTTATTTTGAGTCAGGGTCTTGCTAAGTTTTTTAGGGCCTTACTAAATTGCTAAGGCTGGCTTTGAACTTGTGATCCCCCTGCCTCAGTCCCCTAAATTGCTGGGATTATAGATGTGAGCCATCATATCTGACTCACTTCATTCTTAATAATCATCTCCCTCCTTCATTTACAGATTAGCTTGAGATTTGAGCTCCTTTGTAATAGTCTATAAAGTGGTGTTTACTTTTCCATCCCTTAATAAAAGTACTGCTCTACCCAGTTTGAGAAGCTCTCAACTGGTACAAAGTCACATTGATCCTCATTGCTTTAACTATATAAATTCAGAAGCAGATCTTAGTTTCATACACAAGTTGTTTCATTCTGTAGTGTGAAGTGATAATTCTGTTATACTTACTATTTTGGTAAATAGTAAAGTCAAAAGTCACTTAATTTGACAGAGAACCCTGTTTCATCAGAGATACTTCTTCACATCTTGACTAATGCAAAGTTCTCATAGTGGTATGTTTTCATAATGACTCCTTTAATACAGCTGACATTTTGTGCTTACTCAGTAATTCAAAGACTTCTCTGTGCCAGATTGCTCTCTTAAGGATTAGGCATTTTTTTCAGGAAAAGAAACCCTCCTGTTTCCTGATCATGTGCAAATGAGTAAGAAGAATAAAGCACGTTTGCTTTAGCTAAATATTTAATCTGTCAAACTATCTATAAGATAAAAGCATACTGACTACCATATGAAATACGGCAATTAATCTAAAAGTTATAATGAAACCAAGGTCATCGTAATGACCAGGAATTATGAGAAACAAGGGCATTCCTGACAAGTCACAGCCTGTGCAAAGGACCTAGGGCAGGAGGAAATATGACTTGATTGAGAAGCAAAAAAGAACTATGTCTTTGAAACTTAAGTATTAAGATAAATGGAATGAAATAAAAGAAATCCATACCTTCTAAAGCTGGGTATATTTTTCTCAAGATTACCTTTGACACATATATTTACTGTGTCCTAATATCTCAACCTCTAAAGAAACTTTAACTGAAAGTACATATGTATAAAGCTTCATTTTCCCAAAATACTTTCTATCATTTACTAAATATTTTCATTGCTTTCCTTTCCCTATTTCGCATCTGTCAGTGAGCAAAATCCATGCCAGACCCAGAGCAGGACAAATGTCCTCTGACACCTCGTCCTTCTCCTTAGCCCTCTCGCTGCCTTACTGCTCTCTCCATCACTTAACATACATAAATTATTTAACCCTAGGTTGCTCACTGGCTCCTTTTTTTTTTTTTTTTAAGAGAGAAGGACAGCGAGAGAGAGAGAGAGAGAGAGAGAGAGAGAGAGAGGGAGAATCAATTTTATTTAGTTTGTCGCATGGCTTTCGTTGCTCAAACAGTTGTGTACGTGATGCTGGGGTTTGAACTTGCACACTTGCGCTTGCCGGGTAAGCGCCTAAACCGCCAAGCCAAAGCTCCAGCCCCTCCTTTTTCAATGCAGTGTAGAAGAGAAAAAGGTAATTAGTATCCACTTCCTCATTCTCCTCTCGGAGAATGCTCTCCATCCACTGGCCTTCGACACAGCTCTTCACTGAAGGTCTAACTTCACTCTCAGGTACACACTGTTCACGCTCCAGAAGCCTCGCTCCTCAGGGAGGGTGACGACAGCACACACTTCTATCTGCTTAGACAGGAGACCCAGATTCCTGCACCCTGTTACTTATAAGCTCCTCGCGTCCTTTGAGCAGATTACATCACATAAAAGCTGTTCAGACACCAGCGTTTTTGCCCTTTTCCCCTAGATTTCTTCACCCCCAAATCATGGACTTTTTATAGCTCACGAGGTTGATGAATTTAATGTTTTTAGTCTTTAACTTCTCTACTAGTTCAAATCTGGTGGGTTTGAACTACCCACTATCTATTACCATCCTTTTAGTAACCAACACTTTCTTCACCCACTAGGATCTAGCCACGTATAATTTTAAGCATTATTTTGTCTATGTCTACAACTTCTTTGACCTACTTTCTTTCTGATAAAAATTTCCAGGGAATCTCACCCGTGATAAATTCAACTCTCACTCAACTTTCAGGGTACAGATGAAAAAACTCTTCCCTTTCCGGCAGGTGAGGGAATAGCTCCATAGTCTCCTGATTCAACAGTGGCTGGCTCTTCTGCGATCCTCCTCTGCTCCACTTCCCCTGTGCCTTTTCCAGTGTGATTCTTCTGTTTTCCCTCTTTTAGCCCAACTTCCAAGTTTATCAGCTCCTGTATTTCAGCAGACGGACAAAAGGCTGCAGAAAAGAATTGAAAACCCTACAACCAACAAGCACCTGTGCTACCATTTCCTCCTTAGTTGCTCTTCACAAGGGAAACTCTGTGGCTCAGTCCCTCTCCAGGGACTTCTGCTTCTACAGGGTCCCTGATCTTATCCATCAACTAACTTGTGCCTGCATCTCCAACCTCTGCTGTAGCAAGAGCAAGCTTCCTTCCTTCTCTTGATTGCCACCAGCCATCTGCTTTCTTCCAGCCTTGCCCATTATTACAAAAATATTGAAGACTCTATCTTCACTCACTAGCCATCACTCTTTTTTGTTTTTGTTTTTTTTTTTGTTTTTTTTTTTTTAAAGAGAGAGGGACAGTGAGAAAGGAGAGACAAGAGAGAATCAATTTTATTTAGATTTTCATATGGCTTTCATTACTCGAACATTTCATTTTGTATATGGTGCTGGGGTTTGAACCCACGTACTCATGCATGCCAGGCAAGCGCTATGACCACTGAGCTAATAATGCTCCAACCCCACTATTCTCCGTTCTTAACATGGCATTTATTCCCAAATCTCAGCAACCTTACTCTGTGACACCCCAAATTACTTCATACTATTACCTCCAAATTAATCTAATTCCCTTGTGCCACAGCCAAATAAAAACTTCTTAGATCTTAATTTCCTTCTTTCTTGGAATCAGTTACTCTCCTTTCTTATCACAGTAATTTTCTTTGGCTTCTATCATAATGATATGGTTGTGTCTTCACAGTTCTTTCTCTTTGTAATTGATTGATTTTGGGAATGTTTTCTTCACTCAATATGCCCTACAAATAAAATAAATACATATCAACATTTAATATGTCAATATTCAATAAGTATAAATTCATATTATTATTTCTTATTTTACATCTATTTAATTTTGTATTTGATCTTTTTGTTTCCCCTGACTTTAACTTCTTGCACTTATTTATAGCTTCTTATATTTAACACATACATTTTTGTTGTCCTTTTGTATTTAAGGCTATCAGCTTGTTTCCTTCAGTGACCCCTTTTAATGCATGATAGACCTTTCAGAACTGATATCTCCTTTGACATTTTGCAGTAAATGCTCATTGATTTCAATCTTACAGTGTCTCTACCTCAAGGGTCAATTATGAGGATTCTTTTTAAGTTTCCCAAATATACAAAAAGAAAAGCATCTACTTCTATTTTTGTGACTGAAATCTAATTTAATTTCAGATATGTCTGTTTTCTTCCTATTTCTCTGGTCATTTATTTTCAAATGCATCTCTGTAAACAACTTCTTCATCTCTTAATTTTCACGTATTCTCTGAAAAGTTTGGTCCTGAGCATGCTCTTGTTGATCTGTACACTTATTCTGAGCAATACTCTCATTTCCATAGCTCCAATAAATATTTCTGAATGAATGAATTTTTAATATATTCAACTCTAAGTTGATTGAAAATAATTCCTAGACACAGACAGGTTGACAATTTAACATTTTAGTTGTTGAACTGTTATTTATTCAATAGTTCAAATATTCAAATATAATATTAATTTTAATGCTAACTTTGATGATACACTTTTAAAAGATATCATAACAATGTCTTAGATATTCAGGTATGCTAAATAAAATGGTAAGGTTAGTATGTACATTTAACAATAAGTTATCAGTGTGAAAATTTTGATTATATCTTTCTCATATTATACAATTAGTTCCTACTCATATAAATGGAGACTTTGATATTTTTAAATGTGATTAGGGCATTATAGTTATATCGCACCACTTCAGTCCCCAGTACTGCTTTTTTCCATCACTTCCTCCTTTCCTCCATCTGTTCCCCATCCGCTCCTCCACTGGTCTTCTTTCTATTGATTTGTGTTTTTTTTTTAATTGGTCCATTATAAATATACTTGAAAGTGAAATTCACAGTGGTATATTTATATACGAACATAGCATTATTTGGTGGATTTTATTCCATATTTCCTCCCTTTTCCGCATCTGTCCTTCCTCTAGTCCTTTCCTCTATTCCACCAATTCTCCTTCTATTGTCATGGGATCCCTGCCTTTGTTTTTTCCCCTTATTTGCTCTAGCTTCTACATATAAGAGAAAACATTTGATCTTTGACTTTCTGAGTCTTGCTTATTTCACTTGGCATGCTTGAAAAGTTAAGATCACTTGCATTATTTCTGTTCCCTCTCTTTTTTTTTTTTTTTGCCTTAACTACAAAATGCAAAATTGTGGTACTTGTGGAAATGCCACAGTTCAGAAATTAAAATGACAAACTTGGCATATAAACCAGGCATTAGATCATTTTTTTTAATCAAAGTTCTGTCATGAGAAATCTCACATCATCTGGAGTAATGTTAAAAATACAGATTCCTAGATGTCAATCCATACTAATATAACATAAATATCTGAGGATTGGGCCAAACTCTCTACATTTTATACATTTCATAGCTATTCTTATAGTGCATATTAAATTTGATATATAGTATAATGAATAATTTATCATTTGATTAGAACAACTGACTTCATTTACATGTTTCTAGAACATACAGTGTTCAAGTCCTCGAATGTTCTATGTTGTAAGGAGAAAATTTGCATATTTATGAGGAAAGGTAGATTTCTATAACTTAAGGCATGGTCACAGATTTCTATAGAAGATGGAATATTGTGGGGGAAATCCTAGCAACAAAAAATCTTCATTCTGAACGTTGAATTTTTTTCAACTTCCACAAAACAGCACTTTTCTGACCACATATGCACAAAAATGTATGTGGAACACGGTGAGTGCAGATTTAGAAAGGCTAGGACAGGGATAGGATTCCTGCATTTCTAACAAGTTCCCAGGTAAATTTTTTAAAATTCTTGTTCGATTCTAAAAAACACCATTGACAACATCATCTCACTTTTATTAAAAAAAGCTTTCTCTACTTATGATATAAAATACTACTGAGGCAGAAAAAGTTAGACAGTTCAGTGTAGGCAGAACAATGTGGGTTGATAAGGAGAAAATTAACTGATGTTCATCTTTCCTAAGGGGGGAAAGACATCCCTCAGTGCTAATGAGGGTCTAACAAGATAGGCCCAGATGCAGACATCCCCTGCTGCTAAGCAAGGAACCACATTCTTTCCATTGGCGCCTAAGGCATGGATCAAAGACTGGACCAGAATTCCCCGCACTGCGTCCTAGGTACAGGGGCAGGGAAGCAGTGACCAATTGAGGAGAGGACGTCATATAAAAGGGGCAAACCTCACTTCCTCATCGGCTTTGTCCCCTTCCCCCACTCTGGGGGAAGTCTTCTCTTTTCCCTATGCTTTACTTTCTATAATAAAATCTGTCTACTACACTTGCCTTGGTGTCCCTCGACTCTGAGAGGACACGAACCCGACATTCACATCACTGGCATCACTACTACAATTAATTACTCATTAATGAATATGGTAATATTCCTGACAGCAAATACTTCAATAGTAAGAATAAAGAACACAATTATTTCATGTGATTTTGCTTGAAAGGAGAGATACTTTGCAACATTTTAATAAAGAATCCTAGGATTCAAATAAAGATTGGTACTATTTTTAATGAATCCTTAAAAGATTAACTTGGTGCCCAAAGATTATTACTCACTGGTCAATATAAAATTTTAAGGTAACAATATGAAATAGTTTGGGAGTTTAAATTGTATTCCAAATGGATAAAAGTACCTAATATTTGCATTTGAGGACAGTTCAGGCGATTTGTGAGAGCTGAAATCTCCAGGATTCCAACTTAAGTACCAGGGGCTTGTTTTGGAGTAAACAGAGGGATTGGCTATTATTCAAACTAAGGACAATTTTAAAGTGTAAAGGCCTAGAAAATCTAGTAATGCTGACTCATAAGCATACATTTGTTTTGGGCTTCTAAGGGAATTAGACATGCAACTCCCATTAACATTAACAGGAGACAGAAGTTCTATATCTAATTTACCTCTCAGCAGGCTGGAAACAAACCCCATAATTTGGCGGATTTGCAGCTTTAAGCAAACTACATTGTGATCAGAAATTACATATGATGAACTGGAAATGATGGCAAAAATGCCTTATCCTTAATTTTAAATGACCTGGTGTTTCACAAACCATCTCAGGCACAAATTAAAATAAAGAACAGTTGTTCTGTAGCGTAACCTTTATTCTTAAACATGAGAGTTATTGCCCCAGTGCCCTGATCTATTAAAGATGGTGAGTTCAGCTTCTTGAAATGCCACTTTGAAAATTGGTTTTGTCTGATCTGTATAATCTTGTCAGCAAAACAGCTCAATCTGGATTTATTGCTTAGCATAAAATATAATGATTAAAAGAACTTCAATGCTTCTTTAGAAAGGGAAAAATCACATGTATATAAAAATGCTAATGATTCACTGCTAGTGTTGTTATTTTAATCAATATCTGCATATTTTACTTTCATAGAGTTGCGTCACGACAGAGGAGAATTTTTCTTTCTTTTTGACAAGATGATAATTATTAAAGATGTATAGGAGTGGGGCTGGAGCAGTGGCTCAGCGGCTACGGTGCTTGCCTGGCATGTGCAAGTATGTGAATTCAAACCCCAGCACCACGTACGCAACGAAGACTCAGAGCAATGAAAGCCATGTGAAAACTAAATAAAGCTGATTCTCTCTTTCTCTGTCTCTCTCACTCTCCCTCTCTCTGAAAGAAAGAAAAAACTACTGCTAAGGCAAAAGTTGATATCACTATATGCGCTTGCATGAGTTAAACAAGAACAAAAATTGTCACTGCAAAAGAACCTAAAATAATCATCTCTTTGGCTCTCCATTTAATAATAAGTAAACAAACTGAAAATAATTCACTATTTTAAAGAATAGCATGACTTGAAACTGGAGTTTAGTGCCCATTACATAAGGTTGAGGATAAAGTGACACAACTTTCTAACTTTACTTAAATGCTTTTTGAACACAAAAGAATTCCCATAGAACACACTGAGAGAAGGGCATGAATCAAAGGAAGCTACTGAAAGAGGTGGTGGAAGAAATATTAGAAGGTACAGCTGATGAAAGAGATGAAATTAAAAAAAAAAAAGAGGATGTTTCAGAAGGGAGTGTCATAACGCGTTGACTGCAAGAACTTGCCAAGTTCAGGAGTCATTTCTCACTCATCATCTTCATTGATTTCTTCTCTCTTCCACTCACCCATCACTCTAACAAGTAGTCATTCTTCTGTCTCTGCCTTTAGCCCCTCTCTCCTTTGCCTGTTGCTTTTTCTCCCTAAAGTGTGGCCCAGAGCCTTCCTGCAGAAGTCCCCGGATAAGCTACCTGTCCTAGGGAGCTCAGGGGTGTGGCAGGTGCTGACTGCACTATTCCCCAACCTGATGGCCATTTCTCTCTCGTGAGGTTTGGGATTATAAAGCAAGAACTTCTCTAATAGTTCACTCTGCCCTCATTTTCTTTTTGCCCCAATATTACAATCTGATAGATTTATGTTTTAAAGTAGTACTTTGATCATGATACAACTTTTCTCAGAAGGCTTCTAATCTTAGCCAGTCAGTAACAAGATAATATAAACCAATGAATCTGGTATTTGTGTCCTATTCTAATAGGAGCCTTGTTAGCCTTACTTAAATGGATTACTCCTTATCACCCACACACCCTGCTTCAGATCAAGCAGCTCTTCCTGCAAGGTGTTTGTGGTTTTCCTCACCCCATGCCTTTGCTGTGCTCCTCCTTCTGTCTGTGTGTCCAAGCCTCCCTGCGTCTTAGATTTTGATAGGGCTTCCCTGGAATCTCCTTGCACTCAATTATTACCTTCATTTCAAGGAATATTTTTGTTGTTGTTGTATTCTGTCTTTGATTTAACAGCTTTTTTCTTCCTGTTGGATTCTATGAAAAGGAGAGAAATATGCTGATTTTCAATATTCTCTGCAGTTGCTAGTAAAAGCCTGGCAAATAGTAGACACAAAATAAAGATATATTGTCTTTTAAATGTCCTTTTTAAGTTTTAAATATGTCTAAATATTTAAAACTCAGTTTTTAAGGAAATTTACATAGTGTTATAATAGTTATGCTGTATATTTCTGTAAAATATAAATGATTCATTTGAAAAGTCATCATTACAGTGTCTGAAACTAGCACACAGTAAGCAATGAATTAAAATATATTAAATCAGTAAATACATGATTAAAACCACTTATTTCTTATTATCTCTTTCTTTTTTAATCTCACAATTTACATTTCATATTTCCAAATATACAATTCTGGCTCATCTGACTGAAATATCTAAGCTTATTGATGAGTCTTTTTCCAGATGGACAAAAATCTAAATACTGCAGGGAACCCAAAAAAAATGATGAGAAAGTTGAAAAATAACAACGAAACATGCTGACTATTTGTTAATATTATTATGAATACTGATGATGAGATTGAAATTATATCATCACCATTCCTGTGCTTAATTTTTAATTGAAACAGAATTATCAGAGTGTTGAAAAAGATTGTTAAACTTCAGGAACATATGAAGAAAGGTGGTTTGCCCCTATTCTTCTTAGATGCTATAAGTGCCTCAAATTATAATGCTCATAATTTTATATAGAAAATGCCTATTGTATGAAACATTTATGTAGTAAATCTGGTCGTAGATGTCTACTGGGTAGGGTGAAATTCCCAACAGCTTCCAGCAGTGAAACCTTTTGGCGCCATGCCACTGAGACTCGTACAGATATTCTTAAGAAGACCTCATGGTTACAGACAGTCTGGACAGAATTTTTGTTATCACTCTTTTTATGTTTTGAAATGTAGCAGATTTATAAAAATTTTGAGAGGGAGCCATAAAAGAACTTCATATTATTTTACTAGAGTCACAGCAAAGGAATCTAAAAATAAAATTCCCTCTCTGCTCCTGGGGTATGAGCACTTCATGTAGCTTTGTGATTTGACATCATAAGAAATTCCAGGGGAGTCTGTGCAAGCAAGGAGGAAACTAGGGTCAAGGAGCAGCGGGTTCCAAACCTGTGCTTGACTTACTTTGATGATCTTATTTGTTATATCAAATGGACCAGACAAAAAAAAGCTCTCCAATGAGCACAAGAAGCTACTCTTAGTTCTAATTCACTCCCTTTGATTTCCCTCAGCAGCACAGATTAAAGATGGATCTTTCTTTTCTTTTGGTGCATCTCACTGTGGTACTCAGTAGGAGAAAGAAAGAACCAGTTTTAAAGGATTTTTTGTCCAACACAGTCTCTTTAACTACCAAAACATCTTGCAGGATGAAGTGCCACAGTGTTTGATGTTCGCTGAACTACATATCATATTCTGTCAATCAAATGCAAACATAGTACCTGGCAGCCTTGTTATGAAAATCAGACAAAATGATGTAGAAAGAACAAAAGCTCCACATTAAAAAAATCAGTTTAAACTACCTTACTGCATTCATTTACATATAAAAGTGCCAAGATATTGGACTGGAAGTGTAACTCAGTGGTAGAATTCATGCCTAGTGTGCATAAGGCTCTGAATTTGGTTGGTCCCTGGCACTGAGAGAAAAAAAAACAACAACATAGAAATGCCAAGTGGAGTAAGGAAGAAATCACTAAACAGCTTGACTGAAATCATCAGGATTATTGTGACAGGGTGTTCCCCAGCTCCCTGCGCACACGCTCCCAGGTTCATTCTATGGCTCCATTGCTGAAGCCATAGAAGTTCACCTATCAGTTGATAATGAATGTCAAGGTTAATGTTTTTCAAATCAGGAGCCATTGCAAGCCCACAACAGCAAGCATGTTTTAAACATGTGTTTTACATGCTTGAATCAATTTATGCACAACCATGCATCTACCATGATGTATATGGTGTTAGTACACTCAGAGAGTTGTGCTGCAGAGAGATAACACATTTTGCAGCTCATTGGAGGCTCTAATTTGCCCCTTATGCCTCACAGCACTTTCCAAGAAGTATGTTATCTGGAAGTAGCACACCTTTGGTTTATGCCTTATTGCTTAATTATAATCTAAAAACATCAGATTGAAATAATTGCCATCCCAATTTGCCACTACCCATTGTTGGCTTAATCTAAATGAACATTTAAAAAATGTTAAAGTTATATTGACTTGAAGAAGAGGTACTTTTTACTCTTTCTATAATTATACATTTGAAACACAGAATTCTTGGGGACAAAAGCAGAGCATTGAGAAGTTGGATATTTATATACTTTTTTATTCTTTTTAACATAGTCAATCATCATAAATTTACCTGCATTCCAGAGTACACACTTTTTCCACTATAGCAGTAAAAAGCCATGAAAGAATACTGCTAAAAATCTATTTTTGGCAAAGGCAGAATTTGTGTTTGACTGTCAAATGACAAGAATCTAAATCACTTCAGTAGACTTTCAAAGGCACACATTTACATTTCACTTCTTTGAAACATAGTATTTATTTGTACTAAGCCTACTTGGTACATCTTATAATAAGTATAAGACCCTTCCCCACCAGCCAACAAAAAGTGAAATTTTTGCTATTGCCTGAGGTTAATACTATGAATGATTCACTTGCCCAGTACAAGAGTTTTCCAGCTGGACTCCCTAGTACTGGAAACCATTTCTGTAGTCCATTCTATCACTGTCAGTCATTTTTAGAAGCATAGCTCTCACTGTGCCATTTCTATTTGTAAACAAAATCTTGAGCCTACCATTATTTTTACTGTAAATATCTAAAGTCATATGCTTGAATTAAAATGTCCTGAACTAGAGGACCTCAAACTGTTTCAAGTGGCTTTCCAGATCATCACCCTGGCTCACCTTGTGATTAAACTATACCCCCCAAACTATACTCCCTGTGCTTTCCCAACATCCGTGACTTTCCTGCACTGCTTCCACTTGAATGAATTCCTTTTCTCATTCTTTTCATTCCAGTTATTAATATTTTCATTGTTTAAATCCATTTTCTCCTAGTCCTAAGATTCCCATATTCCCGATTCAGTGTCTGTTTCCGTGCTGCCAGACACTGTATTTGAAGCTCACTTGAAAAAAACAAACTCAAGAAATCTAGTGGGGGACGGTTCTCAAAACGGCATTCACCCCACCGTCACTGACTCCGGAAAGCTCTTCAGATTCTCCTCACCCTGCAGGACAGCACCTGGATTCCCACGGTAGGACAAAGCACCCAGTATGGGGGAATATTATCCCCTGCTAATTTTTTAACTCCAAAGGAATAATGTGGTCCATTAACGAATATAAAGGAGATCTTGGTGGAGCCCGAAGCACTCTGACCCACACCCCGGGGAGGGGAGCTATTCCGGAGGCTGGAAACAGAGCAAGGGTGCAAGTTTCCTAACCAAATACCCTAACCCAGCCGGCTGCGAACTCCCTGATCTGACTGCTCTTAATTTACCTAACCTTGCATAAAGCACTGGGAATTAATTGTTCACATTAGCGAACTTGTAGCCGTTTGTGCAGTGGTGCACCACTGTGACGTTTCCCTGAGGGCAGTGCAGGTTGCTCAGCAAAAAAGCCTTCTTGGGCCCTCAGACATCATAGCCAGAAAATCAGAATCTATCACCCAGAGATTGGGCCCTTTCCCAAAGGGTCTGTGTGGTACTGGGAGTTCCTGCTACATTTCCGATCGCTGCCTGCTGAGCTGGGGAAGGAGAGGATACAGCACAAGATCTTTAACTCAATCACAGCGAAAAATAACTAGCCACTGGTGCCCTCGGGTTACAAGTGCTGATTTTAAAGTCCTTTAACATAAGTGCTCACACCAGCATGGGAGAGTGGGGCAACAGCAGCGATATGGGGCCTCAGTCCCCACGATCAGAAACAAAAGTTACCACCCTCCCACCAACTGGCCATCTGCCCTGGGGGCTGTAAGGAACTGCGATTTACCTCTCCAGCTCTCAAACCTCTTGGTTGGCGAACTTCTGCCCTTTGGTCCATCCCCCCTTCTCACGTAAATAGGAGGAGCCTGTGAACAGAACTTGCTCCAGCAAGGCACATCCCTCTATGCAAGATCCTCTGCTTCAGCCTCTGCTTGATATCTGCCTCAGGAAGTTTTGAATATATGGGGCAGCTCAGGCTTCACCTTAGCATCTGAGCTCCTTACATAGCCAAGGTTTCCTAGGCCTTGACCTCTCTAATTGGGCGCCTCCTAGTGCTTGCAACTGAGAACCACATAAGCACTGGCACCATCTGGACCATCTTTCACAGGCTTCAGTCAACCCCACAGAGCAGCTCTTGGGACTTCTGAAGATCACAAGACACGCAGAGTGGGTCACCAGTGATCCTGAGGAAGCGAGTCTCAGGCTAGCCACTCTTCTTGGATCAGTCAGAGACCCACACATCTACAGTAGGATCAACTCGATTGTCTACAACTTCTGAGCCCCAGGTCCAAGAATTATCTAGAATGTGGATTGGCAGAAAGCAACTATCTCAGGATTACAGCCCAGGGAGAGGTGGGCTTTGCAAGAGAAAACTTTGAGGAGATCCTCTAAGAAAAACCAGGCCACAGGACTCAACCAAACTGCTTCTCCCCTGACAAGCTCAACTCCAAAGAATCCCCAGCTTCATGTCAGATTTGAACGAACCACTCCATGGTACATGCTTGCTGACCTGAGGGCCAGAAAAACTCAGAACTTTATCAACTAGTTTTGTGGGGTTTTTTTATTTCTTCATTTTTTTTATTTATTTTTTTTAAATGGGAATCTGTCTGGAATACAATATTTTTAAATTTTTAACATTATTGTGGGTTTTTTTTTCCTCTGCTCCTTTCTTGCTTTATGAATAATACTGAATTTGGTGTTGGTGGATGTAAATATTTAGCTTTGTGTATGTATTGGTGATTGGCTTTTACTTTCTCTAGGTCTTATTGAACCCTACTGCTAACCTCTTCCTCCACTGCACTCTGGTAATCCCTAAATATAAGCATCTTTCTCTCATTCTCACCCCAAGTCTTTACCCTACCTGCACTGCATTTCTGTGTTTTCCTTAGTCCTAAAAGAATAACCTACTCCCCTTTAATTCCTAGTTCCCCTATACTCTAAAGCAGGTATGATTTTATACCTCCCCAATTCATCTCCTTGACTTCCTAGTCATTCCTTCTCCCCAGTTTCAGAGAGACCCTACTATCTGAAGAAATAGACTCGTTTCAAAACAGGTACTTGGTTGCTATCATAATACACAGTGAGAGTTCATTCTCAAAGACAGCTGCTACTATTGGTGCTAATCATCAGCTCATCTGTTTTAGTTGAAACGGACTAGTATTTGCACCTATAGCCTCTCAAATTCTCACAGAACCATCTGGCATCTTTAGGTCTGTATTGATCAAATAGCTCCCCTTCACAACGAAGCAAAGGCATAAGAAGCTTCAATTACTCCAACAAGAGTAACATGACTGAAATAAAAGACAAGTTCTCTGACTTAGAAAATGAGGAAAAGGGGAAATAACTCCCCTCCTCAACCCCAGAGCTCTCCACACAACGACCCCATAGCCGGGGCCCTAGATGAAAACCAAAGATGTTGTATCAGTATTATGATTAGTAATGCAATCAAGGAGTTGAGAGAGGAAATAAGGAAAGAGATCAGAGATCAATTTCAAGAGATGAGAGACAAATTCTACAGGGAAATTAAGGATCAATTCCATGAGATGAAAGATCAGCTGTACAAAGATATTGACATTCTGAAAAGAGATGTAGCAGAGCTATCAAGATTGAAAAACGCGGTTAACCAATTCAAATCTTCATTGGAAGACACCAACACCAGAGTATACTCCACTGAAAATAGAACTTCAGTGCTTGAAGAACGAGTATCAGACAATGAGGATTGCTTAAACAATGTAGAATTCAAAGAGGAAAAACAGGATAAACAGCTTATATTACATAATCAGAACTTCCAAGTAATATTTGATGAGATGAGGCATAATAATCTGAGAATCATTGGCCTGGAGGAAAACTCCGAACAGCAAACAAGAGGCTTCAAGAACCTTTTAAGCAAAATCATAAGTAAGAACTTCCCTCATTTTGCTATTGATCCGGAATATCACATCCAAGATGCTTATAGAACACCAAATAGGCCTAATCAAATGAGAAACTCACCAAGACATATCATATACAAATTGAATAACAGAGAAATTAAAGAGAGAATTCTAAAAACAGCTAGAGAAAAGCCCCAAATCACATTCAGAGGCAAACCAATTCAGATCACTATGGATTTTTCAGAGCAAACAACGAAGGCCAGAAGAGCTTGGAACAATATCTTCCAAGTGCTGAAAAATAACAACTTCCACCCAAAGATAATATGCCCTGCAAAATCCAGCTTCAAATGTGATGGGGAAATCAAATACTTCACTGATAAACTCAAACTAACAAGATATATAAACACAAATCCTACACTACAAACTATTCTCAAAGATGTTCTCCATTCAGAAGAAAATGCCAATGATATCCTAATTCCTTAAACAAGGGCGAGTCAATAATCATATTTTACAAAAGATGACTTCCAAGATGACTCAAAATTCTGTAACTGATACAAAGGCAGAGACTCAGCCTCCCATATCTATTATAACTTTTAATGTGATTGATCTCAATGCCCCAATTAAAAGACACAGACTGGCCCACTGGAGCAAAAAACAAAATCCAACAATATGTTGCCTGCAAGAGACACATTTGACACTCAAAAATAGACACAGGCTGAAAGTGAAAGATTGGCAAAATGTCTACCAGGTCTGCAGCCCAAAAAAGCAAGCTGGTGTGGCGATTCTAATTTCTGATAAAATCAATTTCCAACTAAAACTAGTCAGAAAGGACACAGAGGGTCACTATATCATACTAAAAGGGAAGTCCATCAAGAAGATATAATGATAATTAACATTTATGCCCCTAATTACAACCCCCCCAAATATATGGAAAATATATTTAAGGACATCAATCCCCTCATTGATCTCAACACAATAGTTCTGGGGGAATTCAACACACCACTATCAACCCTAGACTGAGCATCAAAACAAAAAATCAATAAAGACATCTCCAATATGAACAACTCTATTAATCAATTGGGCTTAACAGATATCTACAGAATATTCCATCCAAAGACAGCTGAATTTACCTTCTTCTCATCAGCCCATGGATCCTTCTCTAAAATAGACCACATCCTAGTTCACCGAGATAATCTTCACAAATAAAAAAAGTGGATATAATCCCATGTATTCTGTCAGATCATAATGCTATGATCTTAGTAATCAACAACAAGAGAAACAACAGAAACTACTCAAACACTTGGAAATTGAATAATTACCTCTTAAACAAAGGATGGGTAAAAGAGGAAATGAGAGCAGAAATTAAGAAGTTCTTGGAATTGAACGAGAATGAGGAAACAACATACCAAAACCTCTGGGACAGTATGAAGGCATTCTTAAGAGGTAAATTTATAGCATACATCAAAAATCTAGAAAGAGATCAGATAAATAGCCTATGTTTCAACTCAAATGACTACAAAAGAAGGAACAGTCCAACCCCAAATCTAACAGAAGACAGGAAATTACCTAAATCTGAGCTGAAATCCACAAAATTGAGAACAAAAAAACTATACAAACTATTAACAAAACTAAGAGTTGGTTCTTTGAAAGAGTGAACAAAATTGACAGACCCCTTGCCAACCTTACCAAAAGGAAGAATGAAATGAAGCAAATCAACAAAATCAAAGACAAAAATGGGGATATCACCACAGACTCATCCAAGATCCAGAATATTATCAGAACCTATTTTGAAAATTTATACTCTGCCAAGTTTGATAACCTGGAGGACATGGACAGGTTTTTGGACACACATGATATCCCCTCTTTAACACAGGAGGACATTGAAAACCTAAACCAACCTATCACAAACAGTGAAATTGAAGCAGCAATCAAAGCTCTCCCAAAAAAAGAAAGGTCCGGATGGATATACGGCGGAATTCTACCATGCTTTCACAGAACAACTAACACCAATCCTCTACAAGCTCTTCCAGGAAATTGATAGAGTGGGATCACTCCCAAACACTTTTTACGAAGCAAATATTACACTGATTGCAAAGCCCAAAAAAGACATGTCAAGGAAAGAAAACTAGAGACAAATTTCCCTGATGAATATTGATGCAAAAATCCTTAATAAAATTTTAGCTAATTGCATAAAAAACACATTAAAAAGATAATACATTATGATCAAGTGGGCTTCATTCCAGGAAAACAAGGCTGGTTCAACATACGAAAATCAATAAATGTAATTCAGTACATAAACAGAAGTAAAAACAAAAATCATATAATCATCTCAATTGACGTAGAGAAGGCATGTGATAAAATTCAACACCACTTTATGTTCAAAACTCTGGAAAAGATAGGGATCTATGTCAGAGCCATTTACAACAGGCCCATAGCCAACATTATCCTCAATGGAGAAAAACTAAAAGCATTTCCACTGAATTCAGGAACTAGACAAAGCTGTCTGCTTTCCCCACTCTTGTTCAATATAGTCCTTGAAACCCTTCTAGAGCAGGCAAGAAAAGGAAATCAAAGGTATTCATGTAGAAAAAGAGGAAGTTATCTCTATTTGCTGATGACATGATTCTATACCTAGAAGACCCAATAACATCAGCCAGAAACCTCCTAGAGCTTATAGGAATTTTCAGCAAAGTAGCTGGCTACAAGATCAACTCCAGTAAAGCATTAGCATTTCTTTACTCCAGCAACAAATCTGCAGAAGAAATCAGGAAATCTCTCCCATTCACCATCACTTCCAAAAAAATGAAATACTTGGGAATTAACCTTACAAAGGATGTTAAGGACCTCTACAAAGAAAATTATCTAACACTAAAAAAAGAAATTACAGAAGACTTGAGTCGATGGAAAAACATTCCATGCTCATGGTTAGGCAGAATCAATATAATAAAAATGGCCATTCTACCCAAAGCCCTGTACAGATTCAATGAAATCCCCATCAAGATACCTATGGCATTCTTCACAAATATAGAAAAAGCAATACTCAAGTTCATGTGGAATAACAGGAGACCCAGAATAGCCAAAATATTACTCTAGAAAGGAAGAAATAGGGGGAAACTCAATCCCTGACCTGAAATTATACTACAGAGCCATAGTAGCAAAAACAGCATGGTATTGGTATCAAAACAGAACTGAAGATCAGTGGAACAGAATAGAAGATCCTGAGACAAAACCCCATATATTTAACTATTTGATATTTGATAAAGGGGGCAAAAGCATAGTGTGGAAGAAAGATAGCCTGTTCAACAAATGGTGTTGGACAAATCAGACAGCCATGTGAAGACAACTGAAGCTGGATCCTTATCTTTTGCCCTGCACAAAAATTAAATCAAAATGGGTCAAAGACCTGGAAATTAAGCCAACAACTTTAAACTTACTAGAAAAAGAAGTAGGGTTAACATTACAGCATATAGGAGTCGGCAGTTACTTCCTTAATAAAACTCCCATGGCTCAAGCTGTAAAATCAAGAATAAATGAATGGGATGCAATTAAACTAAAAAGTTTTTGCACAGCTAAAGATCTAGTCAAGAGCATCAAGATAGAACCTACAGAATGGGAGAAAACCTTTGTCTGCTACACCTCAGACAGAGGGCTATTATCCAGAATATATAAAGAACTAAGGAAACTATACACCAAACTTACATATAACCCAATCAATAAATGGGCTATTGATCTAAAAAGAAACTTCTCACCAGAGGAAGTCCAGAAGGCCCATAAATATATGAGAAAATGCTCTACATCATTAACTATAAGGAAAACTTCAATGGGATACCACCTCACTCCTGTTGAGTGGCAAAAATGAAAAATTCAAACAACAGATGCTGGAGGGGCTGTGGGAAAAGAGGAACACTGTTATACTGCTGGTGGGACTGCAAACTGGTTCAGCCACTATGGAAAGCAGTGTGGAGAATCCTCAGAAAATTAAGGATGGAACCACCTTATGACCCAGCTATCACACTCTTGGGTATTTTCCCAAAAGAGTTGGAATCAGCATATTATAGTGATATGGCTACATCAATGTTTATAGCAGCTCAATTTACTATAGCTAGATTATGGAACCAACTCAGATGCCCCTCACTCAAGGAGTGGATACAAAAACTTTGGTACTTATATACAGTGGAATACTACTTGGCCATTAGAGAAGACGATATTATGGCTTTTGAAGCCAAATGGATGGAGATGGAAGAATTATACTAAGTGAAGTATCCCAATCTCAGAGACTCAAGGGCCGAGTGGTATCTCTCATCTGTGGAAGCTAGAATACATGGGGAACCAGTATGTTAGATGGCTAAGTTAATAATAATTTCAGATTATATAATTCTTATCGCAACAGGGAGATGACTCCCTAGGACACTTGGAGGCATAGGGAGGGGGATGGGGGGAGGGTATAGAAAGAACTCCTAGGAGACTGCAGAATGGGAATATGGGGGAATTATCTCAGAAGGAGATTGCTGTCTTCCACAAGATATCCATTTAACTCAGGAGTTCTTCTGGGGGAACCCAAGCTGGGCATCCATGATATGGTATTAGCCCTGGATAACTAAGTATATCTAAAATGGTTCTTGAATGTTTGGTATTTTTCCCCCTCAATTGTCTCTATATCCATCTAATTAAAAAAAAAAAAAAAGAAATCTAACAATTCCTTTGTAGCCTGAGAAGTACCTTAAAAGAGAAGTCCTGGGAAAATGAATACTCAGATAAGCATTACCAAGCTCAGCCTGTCTGGTCAAGGAAGACTTTGTGGAGGAGGAGGCACTCAAGCAACAATTGGAGGAAGAATATGGGGGAGAAAAGAAAATGCTTTCCAGAAGGAGGAAATAGAGTACTCTGTAGGACCCGGATTCTCTTTGTTCCTGCTCAGTATCTGTCTCTTACATGGAATCCTTCAACAGTCTCCTTTATGTGGATCCAGTTGCTGTTTTCATAGGGATTGAACATAATTATTTTCTGCTTTGGTCCTTGAATCTCAATTCTTCAGCCCATTAAATGCATTCATGGTTCAATGGTGTATGCATGTCATTCCCTGCATTGAATGCCCTTATTCTGATTTTTTACCATCTAATATTTTACAAGTCCTTGCACTTCATAAGGTAGAATTAGTTGAACCTTCCTCTGTAGTCTTATTTGAGCTACTTATCCTTTGATCATAAATATTGCCATTTTTATAGTCAGATGAGGTTTTTCCTTCAGGCCCTTCCATTGGAAGTCAGGCAATCCTTTCATGTGTTGTCTACTTCAAAAAAGCACTAATTCCCACATTTTCCAACTCTGCTATGTGAAGTCAATAATTATAATTTTCTCAATTGACAGGAAAGTGTAATAATCAAATAGATACTTGGACATCATTTAAATTATGAGTTTAAGGGAAGAAAATTACTTAGCAACACAGGACATGATGTCCCCAAGTCTCTCCCTGTCTCAAAAACACCACTGTCAATATCAATAGCAATGACAACAAAACAAAGGTTAAGAGAAAATAATCCTGCATATAAGGTAAAGCAAAATAACATAGAAATTAACTAAGAAACTAACCTCTGGATACACAAATTGTAAGAGGTAAAACAAATTTTCAGGCTTGGCTCTACCAGTCCTTAGTGCCTTTTTCTTTGCCTTATAGCATACAACACATAAAATTATTTTTTTATTAGTGCTTCATTTTATCATATCTTTAGGATCTATCCTTATATCAAAAACTATCCAATGTTCCTGGTTGTAGACTGCAATTCTTCCACCCCGACCACGTAATGACAAGGAAAGGGAAGTCTAACATTTGTGTTCAGTTCCATCATGAAACTAGAATTCTATAATTGAGAAGAAGCCTATTTCTTTAAAACCTTCCAGGTATTTGAGGTACCTTCTTTCAATTATAATATGAGATATATTTTCATCTATCTAATCTAACTTTAGACAACAATTTTGGATCCAATTCAAATAATCATGACCTTTATTATTTGTGACCATATAAGCTTCTATACCAAGTAAAACTTCAAATTTCAAGGGCTTACAAGGATAGACATTTATTTCTTGTTAGCACAGAGGTTCAATATGGGTATTCCTAGTGCAGAGAACAGTAAATCTCTGAGCTATAGATTCATGAGGTGATGGACACCCTGGGCATTAGAATATATACAGAAGGGAGAAGAACATCATGGAGAAGCATGTCTCATTTCTTAAAATTCCAAACACAGTTTCATTTGCCATCTTTTGATGAGCAATAATCATGTGGTCATATCTGGATATGAAATACTGTGGGTTCCGAAGCTTACGTAATGCTAGAACACTTTTTTAAGGTAAAAAATAATAATATACGTTAATGATATAAAATGAGGTGTAGGGTTTTGGAAGAGACCTGGCAGCAAGGAATCTTAAAGCTTACCATCATTATGGCACAGACAGTCAACCACTGGAAACTAAATAACTACAGTACCTGGCTTGAAAGCTACCTCCAAAAACAGCTCCCCTCTATTGAAGAGAGAATAAAGACTTGTCAGACAGCTCTCTCTCTCTCCACCATATAAATTAAATGAAAATCCCCTGGGAAGGTAAGGTATAATGTCAAATAATATCCACTATTATCTATTATTTATTAAACAAATATAATAATGCAATCATTTTAAAGAACTATAAATAAGATTCTAGAATTTCCTAAAAATGATTGGGCTCAGATGAACCCAATAGGTGATAAATTAAGTAAAATAAACTGTTTGTCCAGGTCCAGCCGGGTTCTGACCTGAGAGATGGGCTGGGGATGAGAAAAACCACAGGCCGGAGACCTGAAATGGTCTTTCTTTATCCAAGCTTTACTCTCTTTTTATATATCCATGCTTTACATCTCTCTTTCAAGGCAATGTAATTGTCTTAGTCCATTTGTCCATTTGTGCTGCTAGGACATAATGTCTAACATTGGGTCAAGGCAACGCTGCAAGACTGCACTCCAGAACAAACATGGACAGCAATTACTCACAGTTCTGGAAGCTGGGAAGTTCAGGATAGAGGCATAGGCAGGTTCGGCTGCTGGCAAGAGCTCATCTTCCAAAGGAGCAGGAACACCACAAGTAGCAGAAAGTGGAAGAGCTTTCTCCCCAAAAGAGTAGAGAACCCCCGACTGCTGGCCGAGCCTCCTCTTTAAAGGCCTTCACCCCGCCCCCTCGAGGCCTCTCTACATTACCTCGTTCATTGCCACACCTGGATGTTGGAGGCACATGCTTGACCAATAAGCCTCCACGTGCGTCTTTTGAAGGATCTAGAACAACCGGCAGGTGATACCAATGTGAAACATCTGAAGCCCCTGTGGACACCTGTTTTTCAAGCTTAACAATGTACAATATAGCATCCCCTCCCAAAGGAGCTTATGCAAACAGCAACAAGATCCAGGGCAGCTGATAAAGTAAAGGTCAGACCCCAACAACTGTTCATTCATTTTTCTGTTTTTGCTTCATGTAGCAAATTTTGCAAGCCCAGAATTTCTCTGACGTATTTTCTGAAAGATTAGATGCTAAATTTTAACCATAGTTATTACATCCATGGGACTATATTGAACTATGACGTAAATGTATACTTAGCAAATATTATATACTACACAACTACTTTAATCTATTTTAATTTATGGTTTCTTAAGGCATGTGGTATGTGGTGTGTGTGTGTGTGTGTGTGTGTGTGTGTGTGTGTATGTGAGAGAGAGACAGACAAAGAGAGACTGAGGGATTCAATGGGATCTTATAGACAACTAATTTTACTGTAGCAACACAGTATTTAAATTCTGTAAAATCATTGTGAGCTAGGCAATCCCCAAACTATAGCTTCCTGTTCCGGTTCTACTGCTTCTTTGTTGCAATACATTAGCTACCCACACTCAGTCTATAAAATGGGAATAATAGTATTTAACTTGTTAAATTGAAAAGTTTGTGTAAAAACCAAATATATTGCTAGATGAAAAGCATTTAGTGATGATAAGGCACTCTATGTATTAGTAACTGATGATAATCATGATAAAGTACTAATCTTGTGGGTCTAATTATTTATAGAATACACTAAGTTGAATATCTATGTGAAAGTTCCCACTCATTAGGTATAGGATTTTGAACAAAATACATAATTTTTATATGCTTCTTGCTCCTCCTCTTTATCAGGATCATTATATACCATTCCTTCAGAGATGATATGCATTAAAGAACACACAAAAGTGTTTAAAACCATTTCTAGGTCATTAGTCTACTACAGTATGTGTAAGTATTCACTAAATAAATAATTTATTTTATATGCATATTTGTTTTCTTCCAAGATCATCTCAGTTTTCAAAGACAAATCCAAATTTCATTCTTCTAGCTATATTCACACATCAACTTTGAATGATCTCTTAATTTTTCTTAAGTTTACTAGTGACTAGGATCATCTCTAGTCATACTTTCTGGATTCTGACTGACTGCAGTTCAGAATCTGTTTTGTCAGCCTGAAGAGTATGGATTCTGTGCTTTTCGAGTTTGAGAGTGAAATAAATTGAAGAAATATAAGTTCAAATCTTTCATTACTAGTTCCATGTAAATAAAATTTTATCTAGATCTATATTTCATTTATCTGATTTTTCTAAAGCAATACTTTTTCCATCAGAACTCACCAAGCATATTTAGGCAGCATTATAAAGTCCGCAGTTTTTCTGAAGTTATGTCAATAATAACCAAAGCAATTGCTCCATCTTTGTTCAAATTCTCTTACTGGAAAATGATTTCATCCTTTTTGATTTATGCTTGCCTTTTATAATCTAATGTTTTAGAATCTCTAATATCCTCATTATTCTGAGTTCTTTCAGCATATTTCTATTATTGAGACCCAAAAAATGGCCAAGTTTTATTATTTTGTGAATTATTAATTCATAGTATTTATATTGCATTTGTAATATAGCAGAAGTATAATTTCATGCTGATCCCATATTATAAGAAGAAATGACTGAGGGAACAAAAAGCGGTACTTAAACAAATTTAGTTTACAGTTGTAGAAAAAGCAGTACCTCCCTCTCTTTGTTTTTATTTTTATGCTGATATTGATCTTTCCTTTAAATACTCAGCAACTTTGTAGTTAATTTGATATATGTTCTACAATGCATTGTGAATGTGAAGGTCAAACTATTGATTACTTGTTTTATATTCTTGTCTTTCAAATTACTTCTCCAAAGGTAAATTTCATTATTAGTCATGGTAAATAAGTTGAACAAGGTAAAGTCATTTCTCTGAGTAATTCAATCTATAAAAAATATTATACCCCACAAATAGAAATAGTAAAAAGAACAACTCATTATGTGAAGTGATTAATGTATAATAACATAAATTATTGCCCATAAGATATTCATTTGTTAGAAATCTTTATATTCACATACATGCACACATTTGTTCATCTGCATAATTCATTTTATAACTTGCACATTTTTATTTTATTATCAACCAGTTACCTATTAACAAATATATACATTATATATTTACTATATTAATCAGGCTACATTAGTATGACATGTATTTAAAATACTCAAATGTATCTTATATGTATAACATTCCTTTTGTTTCTGTTTTCTGACTATGTCATTTACTGAAATAAATATTTTGGGGAAAGTTCATGGGTCTGTCCCATCTATTATTTCTTTTGCAAAAATGTGAAGACAATAGCTTTTATCAGTGTGGTGATGAGAAAGCCATAACCTTCTGAGCACAAAGAACAGAAAAATCAATGATTTATAACTGCTGTTTTTATTTTAATAATCATCAGCATTATTATAACTTTAAAACTTCATAGTTTTAAAGTTTATAAGGCATTTCCCCCAATTAATCGAAGAATCAAATAAAAGAAAAAGTCTTAAATCATCTGGGATTTTCTGTATTCTTTTGATAATAAGTAGTACTAATCTCTGATGTCTTTAAAATAGGTATTTTGCCCATCTCATAGATCTGAAAAATGAGGTCAGGATTAATTCACAATAATTGATAAAATTTTAGGAATAGAAATAGACAAATTATTTATAATTAATAACTAAATTTAGCAAATGGAAAATCATGGGTTCCAACTGATTTTAATATTCTTTATACTTCCATTTAATTTTCTTTATACTTCCATTTAATTATACCTGAAGTATGCCTATTTCTTATATTCTCTTCAAGTATAAGTTCTGTATTCATAATATCAATTAGCAAATACTTCTTTGTGACTACTTTTATATCTACAATATTCATAAATTATAACATGTTGGAGGGCAGGAACCACTTCATGTATTTACACATACAACAAAGAATTTAAACAATGACTCTTAAATATATTTTAAAAGAAATATGCAAATGAAGATCAAATAAATTAAATATCTTAAATCAAATATGGTGTCTCTGTTTCTGATGCCTGTTTTCCTAATCATTATGACTGATTGGGGGGACAAGTTCTTGAGAGTCCGCTTGCAGTGTGTGGTTCTAGTTGGTCAGATTCCTCAGGGGGTAATGTTTCCCCTTCTATCTGATTCAAGTCCAAGATGAGTCTCAGGTACCACCTGATATTCAGGGGATCACCTCCAGCAGTGCTCTTGCAAGATGGAAGCAGAAGCAGACCAGTGGTTCAGCTCAGATTTACAGTCAGGGCTCAGACAACAGCCTGATCAGTAAAGTCTCCATTCAGAGACCACTTTTAGAATTTGGGGGGATTTATCCTTCCCTCTTCCAACTATTTTAGTTTAGGTCAGTTATCATGTATTTCTTACACCAAGGAAGTTTACACTATTCCTGTAAGAATAAGATTTGTTTTAAGTTTCAAGAAAGGTAAACATGCGCTGCTTTGACCTTATTTCTAGGACAATCAAAGTTTTAGGTGCTATTGTCATAGAGATCAGGTAACTCTTGGGACAAAGTTGGAAATTCTCAATCTAGGTTATATCATATATCTAAGTGATACATAATGCAAGTCCTGAGAAATGTTTATGTGAGCTGTATGGCTATCACTAATTTTACAGCCATAATGTCTTTTATGGTATACTATATTGATTTAAATAGAAATCACACATGATTAAGCCTTGCCAATATATACAAATATTGAAAAGGTGACCTATATTTATACTGGTTCTCTTGAGAAGAGAATTGATGCTGGTGATGTGGATGTCGGGTTTGTATCCTCTCAGAGTCGAAGAGGGACACCGAGGCAAGCTCAGTAGAGGGATTTTATTATAGAAAGTAAAGCACAGGGAAAAGAGCAGACTTCCCCCAGAGTGGGAGAAGGGGACAGAGCTGATGAGGAAGTGAGGTTTGCCCCTTTTATATGACGTCCTCTCCTCGATTGGTCACTGCTTCCCTGCCCCTGTACCTAGGACGCAGTGCGGGGAATTCTGGTCCAGTCTTTGATCCATGCCTTAGGCGCCAATGGAAAGAATGTGGTTCCTTGCTTAGCAGCAGGGGATGTCTGCATCTGGGCCTATCTTGTCAGACCCTCATTAGCATTGGGGGATGTCTTTGCCTTCTCAGGAAAGATGATCTCCTTATCAGCCCACATTGCTCCGCCCACACTGAACTGCCTAACTTTTTCTGCCTCAGAATGACAGTAGGTCTAAGTAGGCCAAATATTTGCAAATGGAAATAGCTGAAGTAGAACTCTGACTCAGGATGCTAAGAGGTTTCCTTGATAAGAAAAATTTATGTCCCTAACTTAAGCAGAAAAGAAACAATTATAAATATGATGGTGTGTACAAAATAGTATTCTTGAGGTCAATATCTGCTTTCTCCTAAAAATATATTAATTGCGCTTTGCTTATTAATATCCAGTTTTCCTCCAGTTTGGGCAAATTGCTCTTTCATTTCATGTGATTGTCCCCTCTTTACTTCTGCTGAAATTGATCATTTTCTCAATCAGGGAACCTCCTTGATCCTTATAGTTTAGTCTTGGATTTAACTAGTTTAATTCTTGAAATTTGTGTCAAGTATCAAGCCTTTAACGATATTTTCTTTGATATTTGCTTCTGTTGAAAAAAAAAATTGCAAAAGCTCTGCTGCCATTAACATCAAGGGATTCCCTGTCTCTGTACTCTAAGTCAAATGTGTGTGCTTTTCCTCCCTGCTTTACTTGTATTTTGTGAAACTATAGAGGAACATACTTCCGTGGATGGAAATATGTCACTCTCTAATTCAGATCAGACAGCAAATGAATTTTCACTCATTGAGTGCAGGCATGAGTCTCCTTTCCCTTCTGATGGACAAAGGCTTGGGGAGCATTTTATTTAAGGATGTAGAACCCAAGCTCAATCAGGTGACTCTTGTAGCACTTCAATCACACAAAGCTTCCTTGATGGGAGCAACTCACCACTGATCAGGTCCAGCGTTTGCTCCCTTCTTCAGTTTTGTCAGTTGTGAGTATTTAGCTAAGAGCATCAGGCTCCTACTAGGAAACTTACAGGACCAATCTGTCAGCCATAATGGCCACTTTTATGGAAAGTACTAGAAAATCCCCAATTTGAAACTGAATCATTGAATACTCCTGATAACCCATAAACATGAGCACTAAGTTTTGGCAAAATACAACTTTTAAACAGACAACAAAATGTACCACTTTAAGATTTTATTTTATGGAACATACAGAAAAGCATAGAAAATTTCTCCATCTTATTATTTTGAAAAAGAAAAGTGTCTGTCAGATTCCATTTGCAGTTATGTTGAAATTTCTCTTTGCTAAAGCACAAACCCTCTTTAATTTGGCTGTTTGGGGGAATCTTAACAGTCATCACTTGCTTCCTCATTTTTCATACACAGGCAGGCTCAAGCCGTCCAGGGAGCCATGGTGCCCCAGTAGCCATACTTTGGATTTGGCTTGCTTTGACAAACATTCAAAATGATGGTATGATTCTACAGTTTCCTGGTTCTTTGTAAGAAAGAAAAACTAAACGCAGGTAGAGCATATTTGCTAATCACGAGGATCTATTCATTATATTTTTCTACTTGACAACATTCTAACTATTTTGTTTCTTTTCATGTGAACTATTAAAATAACAACACCATCTGGAGAAGTAAGAACTGAAATGGAACTGAAGTGCTGAATGTATGAAACTGAAATTATATGACGGTGAGTAGGATAGCTCCAGATAATTTATGTTCAAGGACAGCAAATAAATTTTAAAAATATGTTTCCATACTCCAACATAAAGTTCTGTCTCATTTTCAGAACTATTACAAAACTATTATTCTCATTTTCAGAACTATTACAAAACTATTATTCTATGGAAAAATGAGTTTGTCTTTTTCTTAAAACAAAGATATTTTGACTGTTCTTAGGACATCATGTTGCATCTATTAGAAACCTAGACAAACTGAAAACCATTCTATAAATTTCAAATTATGTAAAAGTACTTCTTCACTTGTTTTTTTAAAAAGCCCCAAATAAACAAATAAACAAAAATTAGAAATATACTTGGTCTCTCCTGCCTCAGGGCCTTCGCGCTTAACTGTTCTCTATTCTTTCTGCCTGGAACATTCTTCCCTTTACTTTTGGGTAGCTCTCAATTTTGTTTTTTTTTTAATATCTAGGCTCAAAGGCCATCTATTAAATATGTCTGCTATGTGGCAGGGACCATTTCCACCATGCTGATTGACAAGGTCCAGGCATGGGGAAGGGCTTGGCAAGGCCACCATTCCAGGAAATTGCTGCTGTTATCTCTCCTAGGAATTGGATGTTTTCTTATAATGATCATACTTATAACTATGCATTTGCAGATCAAAATTCCAGAAAAATTTGTTATTGATGATAAATATTGTTGTAATTAGGTCTGCAGAGTCTGAAGGAAGATGAGAAATGCCTTTTAAAAATATATTAACATCACACTAAAAAAGCCCAGATAACGAGAAATCCAACTTTGAAAAGTTCTTAAGAAAATTACACTTACAGGAATTACTCTCACCCGGGCTGATTACATCTAGTCCTGTTAATGTTTTATCAGTTAAACAATCAAAGACATAATAGGAGATTTGCTGTTCCCTCAGTACAGGGACCACTGTATGTAGCCTATAATATCAGAGGACATTTGTGGTATCCACTTAGAGGAACCCAAATAAAGAATTATTAAGACCCTCCACCCACAAACCCACCATTGCTTTTTACAGGAATATACAATGAAAATGGAGAATGCTAATATTAATGCCAAATGGACAAATGTCCAGTGCCTACCCTTTCTTCAGAGACTTGTACTTCAGGGGCTACCTTGGTGATGTGGGACAAAGGAACAAAGAAACAGCATACGTAAACAGTTACACATATATTATCTAAAAATCAAGTGTCCACACTGCATGTTACATGAGTGATTAAGGAACATGTTTTTCTACTTCTCATTTTGCCTTTGTTTTAAAATAGTTTAAGTTTCTACTTCTTAGAACTTAGCAAGGACACATAACTAGTTTTGTAAGGTTACTAATAGCAAGGTGACAACAACATAATTTTAGTTAATTTAGAACTGTAATGCAATGCTAATTGCTTGCTTGGAAAAAGGCACTAAAGCTGGACAATACTGTATTACAAAAAGCAAGAAAATTTCCTAGTATTATGCTTGTGCAAAAACTTCTGAGTAAATGTAGAAAGCTGACCTTAATGTACTCTTTGAGTGTAACACAGGTAGAGGGTGTAATGTCTCAAAAAAAAGACATTTACGGATAAAGAAAAAGAAACATTGTGGTTAAGGTTTCAAGGAAGTATGTTGTATTGATGGCTAATGACAGTGATTACCAAGAAATTTAAAAAGAAGTCAAATGTAAGGAAACAGTTAATGAAAGTATTTTTTTGCTACCTGTATAAAAATACATCACAATAAAGAACAGACGGCATTTTGCACAAGCAGGGAACTGTATCTGCTTGCAATTTGTCCCGGAGGTTCGAGATGTTCCTCCGCGCCGACTCCACTCATCCTTCAGGGACCCAAGAGTTCTGCTGGGGCTGGCTCCTGGCAGCTATGGTTATGGTTCAAAATAGTATCATTTCCTACCCTAACCCTGCATCTACCTTGTAACTCTTTTTGTCTTCTTTGAGGTTAATCCCACTTGATATTATGTACCTTTCTGTTTATTCACTCATTTCCTGTCTCCCTTTACTAAAATGTTAGTTCCATGAAAAACTATTCCTTATTTGTTTTCTTTTAAAATATTCCTTCCTTGATTGCTTCTTTCCTTCATTTCTTCCACAGTGCTAGAGTTTGAACTCAGGACCTCAAGCATGCTAGGCAATCATTCTAGCACTGAGCCACATCTCCAGCCCTTTATTTAAATTTAATTTTGAGACAGGAGCTCACTAACATAGACATTGGCCTTGAACTTACCATCCTCCTGCCTCAGCCTTCCAGGAAGCTGGAATTACAGACATGCCACCATAACCAGCAAGAATTTATTTTATTTTTTTACTGTTGTGTCGTTGATATCCTAAGGCGCAAGCTGGCCAATGAAAGGAACTGCTCAAAAAACATTTGTTTAAAAATTTCATGTGTAAATTAATGATAATGCTAATAAGGTCCCAATTGTATATACCATGTCTGAAAAAGAACCTCTCACAGGGTCCTGTTACTTACCAATTTTACAACCTGGCCAGTTTCCTTCACTACCCCATATACACATCAAGCTAGGAATTATTTTTAGTTTTTTACTTCCAGGTATTTTTAATTTCAGTGTTCATACCAATATCTCAATACATAATACCTTTCCCAGCATTCCCTACTCCAGTTCCAACTGTACACGTTCTGATCATTTTTTAAAGTTCTGAGCAAAAGATTTCCTTCTTGAAAGTCTCTATATTCCCAGTCATGATGAATCAGTTGTTTCCTCTCAATTGTGACTGTTGTATTACTGTTACAGTTCTTATTCACTTTAGTTTTTGTGTCCCTGTGTCCCCAGCTAGTTGGGTTACTGAAGAAATTAATTTATCTCTCAGCACTAAGAAGTACACGGCACAATGCATTGTATGATTAAGGTACTTAAAATATTTTTGTGGTAGAAAGGGAAGAATAAATGATTCTATTTCAGTGCTTTCAGTAAATGTCCACAATAATATTGAGGATCAGAGGGGTTGATGCTAAAAGCATCTCAAATTCTATTTAATTAATTTGATCTACCTTTTAAAACCATGAGGTCAACCTAAGTTGACCAGTTTATGTACAATAAGAAATAAACCTGAAGAATCATCTTTCCTTCCCACCCGAGTTTCTACCCATATGTGAATTTGGGAGAAGTATTCTTATAGGCTGAATAGTGGCTATTTTAAATAGGAAGCCCTGTCATCTGCAGAAATCGACAGCCTGATGTTTCTGTCTTTGTGATTATTCCTGTGTGTTAGAAAATGTGGACTATAGTGTGTCGTTTCATTTGCTCAATAATATAGATACTCGGTATCTCAGATAAGAACACATTCAAAGGTGTGATGTGTACACACACACCAACACACACACACATTCACACACATATTTGGTCTGTTGATAATGAGAAAACTTCAAGGAAGAAGCTGTGCTGGTGTCCTTTTCATCCAGGCTTTCGTTTCTAAAGATATTTCCTGATGGGTAGGCAGCCAATAAGTATTAGCAGAGCCATGCTCCTGACAAAGCATCTGATCCTGCTCTTTGTGGCCATTTCTTAACGTTAGTCAGAAGCAACACATATTGACACTGAAATCTATTTAAAAGCAAGGCTCCTGACAACTACACTTCAAGAAGGCAGAGCCTTTAAAAATGCACAGGACCCATTGTGCTGACAGCAGGCACTATGGACTTTTCCCGCTGAACAATCCCTTGCAGGGGCTCCATAAAGGTAAGAGGAGCCCAGGGAGAAAAGTAACTGGTTTTTCTTAAAACTACCTGCTGTCAGTCAGTGTGGCATCATTTGGGGCAGCAGGTGTTCCACAAGATAAAATGAAAAATCATGAGAGATTTTTTCCTCCTTTTTTTTTTTTTTTGACAACTCATTAATGGTTGGATCTAGTTGTGATGAAAGTTCAGTTTACCTTGACAAGATAGCCTTTTCTTCAGGCTGTTAACTCAATCACTGGCCTGTGAACGAGCAGGGGCAGGAAAAATACAGAAATTTAACTTTCCCAATCTTGACTTCTCTTTTCTTCTACACAAACTATAGTTGGAAAGGCAAAATCCACACTTACCTTTCAAATCTGACTTCCCCAAACTAACACTCAAATGCTTTATTTTTATTGTGTTATTAAAATCTCTCCCCTTTTACATCTCTGACCCACAGGAAGATTTTACTTTGCATGATGTTAGCATGCTGTATTGCCATAAGTGGAAGAGTTTATCTTAGGCCAATAGACTGAGTGCAAGAAATTCTGTGTTATGGTATCGGTCATAATTTGCCTTCAGGGAAAAGTGACCACATGCAATGTAAAAATTTCACAACTCAAATCTGTGGTGATGATAATACAATGCTGTTTTGTGTATGATTACATAGCAAAAAAATGCGTGCCTGTCTGCATACATAGGTCACAGGTAATTCCATGGAAAAATGCTACTGCTGGTAGAATGTCAAATGTTACTACTATAGGAAACAGTGGCAAAAAATCGTAGACACATCTGATGAATTCACATGAACATTATAGTTTAAAAATAAGATAGGTGAAAGGTGTGGTTGGTTTAGGCAATAAATTGTGAGTTGATCCTGTCATTATTACAACTGAAAGAAAGAGAAGAACTGAAAATATTCTTGCGAAAGGAAACCGATGACAAGAAGCCACTTACGACAAGTATCATCAAGAAATATTACATTTAAAATAAACTTCTATTTATTTAATTAGGCTTACACATGAATACATAATTATAGTGAAAATATAATTCATTACAGGCTACTAAATTTAGAGCATGGATAAATACTACGAAAACACAAAAGGAGGGGCTGGAGAGGTGACAGAAGTAGAGCACTTGCCTGGCATGTGCAAGGACCCAGGTTTGATCCCCAGCACCACATACACAACCAAGTGGAGGAAAAAGAGAGATCAGATAAAAAAGTAAAACTTAACACTCTCTCTCTCTTTCTCTGTCTCAGGGAAAAGAAAAAACCAAAGAAACAGACTAAAATTCTGAATAATTAATTTCCTAATAATTCTTTATTACTTTTGTGACACACAGCCCCCAGCATTATTTCATAGGACCATGATTTTTGTAATGTCCCTTTCTATAAAGAACACAGGTGAAAAAGTACAGTTACTCCTCTAGCAGAGTTAACCAAAATATCTTCTGAATCAACAGTTTAGAAAAATTCCTTAGCCTCACAGCTTGTTGGTAGCAACATGTAGACTTCATCTGGTCTGCTGGATGCAGAAGCCTGGAGTTTCCCACACAAATATCCTTGGCATTTGTCACACTGCTAAGGACTGTGCTCTGTATACTCAAGGATGCTGTGCAACTTCCCTCCAGAGAGAAAAAACGTATAGTACGTTATCAGTAATTTTCTTTGGAAATATTAGATAAATACCAGTAGTACTCCCAACAGGAAAACTAACTTTGGACTAGCTTTCATGAAAATCAAAATCTTCACCAAATTGTCTAATTATTAGAAGAACTTTTTTCACAGAACAATATCTATCTCTGTACTCACTAGCAACGTAGAAGATGTATTAGGCTGTCCTGTTGCATGGGCTGCAGACTGCAAGACACAAAGATCAAGCTGAGGAGCTTGGGCTCATGGTGGTAGTAGAAGGGTGGAATTGTTTTGTTGTTTTTCTCTGCTTTGTTTGAAAATAAAAATAGTACTCTTGAAACGTACTTCACATAACACCCAGCACCTCCATTTAAAGTGTGCAGCTCATTGATTTTTTAATGTACAGTCATCATCTCAAATTAATTTTAAAACATTTTCATGGTGCCAGAAAGAAACTGTACACCTTCAGGAATTCCTCTTTTCTTTCCCACCTCCAGCTCCTGACAATCATTCATCTATCTACTCTCTCTGTGGATTTGCCTGTTTTGAACATTTCATATAAATGAAATCTTATATCACTATTTTGTGTCTGTCTTCTTTCACTTAGCTAAATGTTTTCAGGGTCCTTCCATGTTGTAGTTCATGCTTTTATATTGCTGAACGTACATTATACAGATATGCCACATTTTATTTAGCCATTCACTGTTGGTGGACATTTGAGTAGATTCTACATTTTGTCTAAGGTGATAAATCTTCATTTATCTTGTGTATGTATTGAGGATTAGAACTGCTGGCTTATAAGGAAACTGTACATTTACCATTTTGAGTAACTGCTACACTATTTTTCAAAGTGGCTAAATGATTTTACATTCCCATGTGAAATGGAGGGCATGAGTGTTCCAATTTCTCCACATTTTCACAGGCACTTATTACTATCTTGCCTCTTTGGTTACAGACAACCTTGCAGGTGTGAAGTATAGCTTATTATGGTTTTGATTTCCATTTCCCTAATGGCTAATTTTGTGGATCATCTTTTCATGCACATATTGGAATATGGATGTATTTTTGGAGTAATGCCTATTCAATTTGCCCATTTTCATACATTTGTACATACATTTGAAATATAATTGACATATAATGAACAAATCATAATGTTAAGTTCACTAAGGTTTACTATTACACATAAAGATAATTATATATTTTAAAAACTAGAAAATGTTGATATATATTAAGAAGGAAAAAAATGAGTTGAGCTCATCCTGCCGAGTTTAGTCATTTTTCTTTTTTGCAAGGATGCATTTATTTACATAAAGATATTAGGATTCATTCAATAATAACGATCCTTTTCTTCTTCCACGCATTTATACTGATTTTAATTTTTTCTTTTTGTTTATTTGTATCTTCTAGTTTGCAAATAAGAACTATCTGTCTATACTGCTACTGTCAGAGATTTTGTTCATATTATAGCTATATCCCCTATGCGTAGAATTTATTCTTCACCTAGTGATCTCCATTTCTCATATGTTTAACTGAATCTTATATCATGTATTTCTTTCATTTCTTTATCTTACATTCCATTCTGGCAAGTAACATAGTTAACTATGTTATATCTATTATTACTTTGATTCCCAACTTGGGGCCAATTAAAGGTCTCAATGGTGCTATTTGAACTAAAGTAAATCAAAGGTAAAGAAAAGCAATGTTCCTTTTCTCCTTCCATTAAATTTTGTGTATTTTGGGGCTGGAGTGATTGCTCGGTGGTTACGCCGCTTGCCCGGCATGCACAGGTACACGGGTTCAAACCCCAGCAATGCACTTACACAAGTGTCAGAGCAACGAAAGCCATGTGAAAAAGTCAATAAAAATTGATTCTCTCTCTCTCTCTCTCTCTTTCTCACTGTCCTTCTCTCTTTAAAAAAAATTTTTAAGACGGCACTGTTTCCTTAATGATTACAGAGGTATATACTGATATTAAAGTGAAAGATAAGGACTTGCATAGTCACAAATTACTAAAGAAATTAACAAATAGAGCTCAAATGTTTGTAATTTTATATGCCTTATTCTAATCTAGTTATCATATACTAAACTAAATAAAAAATTAATAAGTTGTTTTGGGAGTTTTGTTTTCATGGAAATATGTTTGGTTTTCTTTGTTCAAATTTTTCTAATTAAAACCATGACATCATATATAGGTCATAGACACTTGCTTGAAAAGTTGAATTTTGATATTTGATATTGGTTTGTATGATGGATAAGACTAGAGTGAGTGTTTTCATTATTTTTTGGCTGCCATATCAGAAACCTGTACTGCATTTCTGAATTTAAATTCAGATAGTTTATAAATCTAGTATTTCTATTGGAGACAAATACAGAACTTGCAGTGTATTTATTTAACTACGTATGAGAAATGTCTCCAAGGTAGACATGTAAATAGAAAACATGTGTATGAAAAAATGCTCAACATCACTAATCACTGAGCAAACACAGATCAAAGTCACATTGACAGAATGCTTCACTATGGCAATAATAAAAAAAAAAAAAGAAGAAAGATAACAAGTGCCATCAAGGATGGCCAGCAAAATAAGTGTGGGCACACTGCTGGTGGGTATGTAAATTAGTATATCCATTATGGAAATCAGTATGGACATTGCTCAAAAAATTAAAAAACTACTATGTGATCCACCAATCCCAATACTGTATATGTGTCCGATGGAAATGCATTCAGTGTGTCAAAGAGAGATCTGCATTCCATATTCATTGCAGCACAATTCACAGTAACCAAGAGGTAGAAACAACAAAAGTATCCATGAACTGATGAATGGATAAAGAAAGTGTGGTACATATATAATGGAATATTACTCACTCATAAAAAGAATGAAATCTTGCCATTTGTTATACATGGATGGAACTGGACATCATTATGTTAAATGAAATAAACCAGGCAAAGAAAGATCACATGATTTCACTTTACATGTGGAATCTGAAAAAGTTGATCTCATAAAGTTGACAGTAGAATGGTGGTTACCAGAAGCTGCAGAACATGGGGGTAGAGGAATGGGGAAAGGTTGATTGACAGGTACTAAGTTTAGTTAGATATGAGTAAGAAATTCTATCGATAATGAAAATATATTTTATATTTCAAAAGCTAGACAAAAGGATTTTGAATGTTTTCATCATAAATAAAAAGTGAGGAAATAGACATGTTTAATTTTATTTAAATATTACACAATGTGCTTAAGTATTGCAATATCACATGGTACTTCATAAATATGTATGTATACTTTTTATGTATTAGTTAAAAATAAATCATTTGAAAAATGCACAAAGAAAAAATGTAAGAAATGGTTTAATTTATCTCACTAGTTCTAGAGATGCTAATATCCCAAATGTCTACAGTCTAATGTCTTTAGTCTAATGATTTCTCTGTTTGAAAGATGAAAGCACTCCAAATGATGAGAAAAACGGCATAGAACTTTATAGCACATAACTAAAATGCATTTTTAAGATATTCTTGAGACTAAGAATTACAGAGTTTTAACAATTATATCCTTATTTACTAAATCTTGAAACTTTGACTTCAAACTGGTCAACAGTTCACTTGTGGCCAAGGATAATATTTACTTTTAATATTGACATCACATAAAAATATAATGAGAATGGCAATTTAGTAGGTGTTTGTTCAACTGACATATTTATTGCTTTCCTTGGATGGTCTCCATAAACCAGTACGAAAGAGATGTGACTGGTCTGATTTTTTTAAAACAAAATCTTGGTAATTATTTTATTGCTACATTGTAGATAGATATATCTATCCATTGTCTAATACTATTTAGGATGTGTTTTTAAAGATTTTTTTGTTAGTGTTATTTAAGAACTAGGTCAGGGGTTACAATCTATAGCCTGCAAGTCATATTCAGCCATAAATAAAATTTTATTGGAATACAGCCAGGTTCATCCATTTAGATATGGATGCTTTTGCACTATGATGATAGAGTCAACTTGCAATAAGAGATTCCAAGACCCGCAAAACCTAAAGTATTTGCTGATATTTTACAGAAAAAAACATGCAGGTACAAAGTATATGCAAATACTTTAAAAGTCCCTTCCCAGTGGACTTACATTAATTTAAACAAGTAAAGATATCTAAGTGAATAATTAGTAGAAAGTTTTCATTAGGAAAAGTCATTAGGTAGCTGGACAGTAAATTTTAGTTTAAGAAATCATTGGATTATGGACCATTAATAGATTTTGCTGGAAAGCATTTTCAAAACACATATTTAAAAAATAGTATTAAATAGTGTAACATAATCAAAATCAAGGCATAGTAATAATTAAAACCTGTCACTTGTTATATTATTTAGCGTCTTGATGATTATGCTTCTATGTTAATGCAGTTGTTTTCAAAAGCATGTATTACCATTTTCTACTCTAACGAAATTACTGTGTGGTTAGCTTAATGCATATTGACTTATTTAAGAAGAAATCAAATATCCTAAGTCAATTCTCCACATATGCAGATTGCTTTAGTTATTTCTCTGTGAACCAAATCCTCCTTTCCTTCTGATGTCTCATGTTAGAATTAGATGTTCTCAGGTTTTGTCTTTAAATAAAAACACAATGACCCTATAAAAGGCATATATTCATGTGAAAAATGTGGATATGTCAAAAAAGGCTCCTGTTTGCAGGAAACTGTTATACCAGCTCTCATCTATTTCTAATATATTTTATAAGCACGTATTTATGTTGCATTGCATCTGAAAACTGTGTGAGGCTATTTTATTGAAAACCATTTCACCTTCATCTTTTTTTAAAATCCACGTATGCATATTTGGTTATAAGTGGAATTTTATTTTACTGCTTCTCTATAGTAGGTTTAGGGAATGCTCAGATTTCACTAGAACTTGACTAGATTTAGTACTATTTTCCATCCAAGATATATTTAGCAATTATTTTCCTCGCTTATGGAGATGTTAAGAAAGATCAGACTTAACTTCTCTCCCAATGAAAATCCCCCAAATAATTATAAGTGTATTTCTCCCTACTATTAGACTTCAGCTAATTTTTCATCCATTTATCATCATCTGTGTGATTAATTTGAATTAACAGTTAAACAAATCTTGGTGTTTTATATATGACAACTTTTAAGAAACACAATTTTGTAACACTACATAAAAAGCAAATGAATTTATAATAATTTTAGATCTACTACATTTTATTTTATTTTGACAATACATGAATACATGTATCTCCTACTGTGTCATAATTAATATACTTTTAAAAAAACTGTTTTTATGTATCTTTTTCTATTTCCCTATCTATAATTTCAAGTCTCATGCATAAAATGTAGAAGAAGGAATACTTAAGTTTTAAAACAGATAATGTATATGAAAGCACTTTATCAATTACAAAACAAGGTTTTTGGCTCTTTTTATGACCATCACATTATGTTCATAACTACATCTGATATTTACAACATGGTAGTTGTTAAATCAATATGATTATTGTTTGTAATTGAATAAGCTTTTTACTACTGTCTATTGTATTACAAAGATAAAGTACCTAAATGAAAGAGTTTGAAAATTTTTAAATAAAAATAAATACATACTATCACAGAAACAATTTTTGTTGCACTACGTAAGTAAAAAATGTCTTCTAACATACATCAATTCCTACTAGTTTGCAACTAAACAATCAATGTCATTGTAATAATTTAATTGAATGCCATGAGTTCCTTCTCATGGCCCCATGAGATAATGTTATTCATTTCCCAACAGGTATTTTGGCAAATCCCAAGGCATGTCTTTGTTATGTTTATAAATTATCCCTGATCCGAATGTGGAAAAATTCATTATCGTGTCTACTGAACTGACTCTGCTGAGCAGAGGCTCCACACACCTAAAAATCTGTAGCTATGATAACAATTCAAACTACAGAGTTACTAAAGTCAAAGGAGTAGAAAGCCCTGTCATTCGCCTTCTGCTCCCTGACTACGCAAGCACTTGACCCTTAGCAGGCAAGATAAAAGCGAGGTCTCTTATGCAAGATTTCCTGGACCTGCAACATTTCTGACAAACTAGAGACACACAGAGACTTCCAAATGGGTCAGATCAGATCTAGTTGACTTCAGCTGGAGCCTCTACATCCCTCTGATCTATGGGCCTTCTAGCTGGGTTTAGCTCATGATGAGAGAAATATTTCTTGGGACTATGAATGTCAGGGTGTTCTATATCATACTCTTACTTGCTTGCCAAGTTTTAATCCCCACGCCATTCTTAAATATGTGTATGTATATCTTAGTCAACCCTAAGAATGAACATCATTTTTGTCTTCTGACACGATGAAGGTGTTCTGAGCCACCGGTGAACCATCAGCAGGAAAGAAATGCCTGGTCCACGTTGGAGAGTTGGGGGAGACTAGGGGTAGCTTTAGGGAGAGCAATAACCTAAGCAAGCACACCGGACACAACTGTATCTCAAGTCTCAGCTCACATTAACCGATTGTATCACTACAACAGACTCATTAAGAAGAGACAGTGTGATAAAGGGCTGTGGATGTGAGTCAGTGGTATATCCCTGAGTTCAATTCCTGGTACAGAAAAAAAAAAGTGGGGGCTGGAGCAGTGGCTCAGCGGTTACGGTGCTTACCCGGCATGTGCAAGTACACGGATTCAAACCCCAGCACCCACATACACAGCTAAGTGTCAGAGCAACGAAAGCCATGTGAGAAACTCAATAAAAATTGATTCTCTCTATCTCTCTCTCACACTGTCCTTCTCTCTTTGAAAAGAAAAAGTGTAAGTACTACTTTAAATTTAGCGACTTGAAGCTCATAAAACTATAAGTCATGGGTTCACAGACCCATCATATAAGTTTCTAAATCGTGTTTATGTGAATTGAATGCCTTTATTTTTTTCCTACATTAGAAAGTTACAACATTATATATACTGTGCATAGCATATACACACAGTATCACATAGCAGTAGGTAAACAGCATCATTATAATAATATTACTAGAAAATTTAGGGAGCACAGATATTTCCTGCTTCCTCTCATTCCAAATTTCCTGAGTGTCTTTAAGCTGATGGGTGTTTGAGTGTGTGTGCACATGCACAGCTGCTTGGCCTGGGCTGTTCAGTTGCAGCAAGATGATATGAGATAAAGAATACCAAGAAATAGGTGCTAACTCTTCAGCAAAAGAAGAGAAAATATATAGAATGACAGAGTGCCATGGCTAAACTGCACCTCAGTCCCTTTCCCTTAATTGCCTTATGCAAGAGTTCTAATAAATACCTGCAATCTCCTCTAGAATTGCAACTAAGAATTGTCTTTTTAAAGGGTGCCTGATTTGTTTTTAAGCATACAAAGTATAGCATGGCAGAATTTCTTTTAGCAAATATAAATTTTCCATAAAATCAATTTCTTAAATGAAGAGAACATAAAATATCTGAAATTTCTTTAAACCCAAGGGACATATAAGAGGTTTTTAACAGGAATTTCCCCATTCTTCTTCAAATCCTCAGTAACATACTCAAAATTGCAAGGGCTTACATGACTCCGTGACGCAAGGTGACCACATTACCACAGCTGCTCAGGAGTGTATGCTATGTGCGTGCATGTGGGTCTGCAGTAATATTGTCACATGTTCGTGAATAATCAAATCCTGCACTGGCTTCACTTATCTAAGGCGGGACAGCCCAGAATCCCAGCATTCCAGTAGATCATATCTTCCCCATGGATAAATGACATAAACCCTTCCTCCTTTCAAATCTCAAGCTAGGAGACTTCATCACTCAGAGGATCAGTGACCTCTGGGTCAAAACTGGCAAGTGTGCTGTCAAATCTATTAACATATTGTCATCATTCTTTCCTTTAAGAAGTCATGCTGTAAGGAACACTCATTCACCTTTGGATAGCTCTGTTTTTCTCAGTGGTCTTCCATCTCGATTCTTACAAAATTATACAGTACCTCAGGAATAGTAAAGTACCTCTCCCTATGTTTCTTCATTAAAAACAAAACATAGAATTGTAAAAAAAAAAAAAAGGTAGCAAAAAATGGCTGGAAAAATTGGAGGGGAAAATTGAAAAAAGTCACATTTATAAATGGAATAAAATATTGCCTGTAAAATTTTAATTTGTATATCCTGTTATTTGAATAGAAATGTTCTTTCAAATAAAAATGTAAACTCCATGTGGATTTTTTTCTAAACTTATACTCTATTTTTTATAAATTAGGGTGTTAATGATATGGCATATTTTAAGTAGTGCTTCAGAACATCTGGTGAAAATATAGATTATGAGATAGATGTGCTGGGGTAGAGCTTAATCTTTCCCATGATTCTGATGTCTTTGGTCCTGGAATTATGTGTTAAGTAGCAAGGCTCTAGTTAAGAGCATAGAAAATTGTACACACTCTAGACAGACAATGCTTATTAGATCATAAATACACATAAATGAGATGAGAAGTTTGAAGAATTGTTCTCAATCTAGAAATACATAATGTAAAAGCTTACTTTGATGAAGTTTCATTATACTGTATATTTACTGAGTAATGAAATCTCTACCCTATTAATTTAACTAATTTATTCAACAAATCCTTGCATAGCCTTTATATCATCATATAGCTCATAAGCCAGGCTTTGCTCCCCATGTCATATTTTATGATTATGAATACCTTTCCTCCACACAATAACTCTATGAAGAAGGAACTATTTTCATCCTTATAGGTGGAGAGGTTGCATAAATTATTTAATGTTACACAGTCTATTAACTCTAGCATTCCACTGCCTAAAGTAGTTCTAGATTTTCTTAATAGGGTTAAAAATTGTATAATGCTAACTAAGCTTTTTCTCACATCATTTGCCAAATTGGCCCAAAAGAGGCCTATGTAACTATTCTTTATTTAGCACCTCATATGTGCCTAGCATTTTGCTAAGTTTTGTTGTGCTTTTTCACTTAATTTTCTTAGTAACTTTGTGAGACAAATGCTGTTGTCACTCCTTTGCATATAAAGCTGCAGACACGAAAGTAACAGCTTAAGTTCCAAATCATTGGTAATACCAACATTCATATCTACAGAGTTCAATGAAGTTTCTATTTAAATGTGTATTATTCTGTCCCTCAAAATAAAAATTACCTGAAAATTATAGAAAAAAAAAACCAGAATTTCTCCTGAGGAAAGCAGACATTTTAATGTTTTGTATCTTACATAATTTAAGTTGGCTAATTTTTTGAAAAATACTGTATAATTCAGGGTCTGAAAATTATTTCACTGCATTTTTTAAAAGATAACATAATTATTTGCTGTCAATTACAGAATACAAAAATAATTGATTTGAAAGTAAACATGCTATCTTACATTATTAAGAAAGTGGTTTATAAATACATAAACTAGGTTTAAATATAATAAAATTAATCCAGAGGGGCTACATCTGATATTTTATTTTTTAGGGTGTGATTCTGGATATTCTCGATATGTGGTTAACTGAGTCCAGTAATATATGCCTGTCCTGTACTCCTTACTACCAATTTAATTACCAAAGCTTCCCCAGAAATTTCAGTGGGAAAAAAAGTCAACTAGGAAAAAGCAACTAAAGAAAATGTGACTCTTTTGTTCTAAAATTTTAATAGTAGAAATAAAATTTTATTCATAAACACAGAGGTGAGAGGAGACAAAACCCTTGGGAAGCCCGTGACACTAAGGGAACTGCCAGGGTAAGCAGGTACAGCTGCTACGCGTCTTGTACTCAGAGACCATATTACCGCAGACAAACCAATCTGCAACTGCCAGTCAAGATGTAACCTTCACAGTCACCTTTTGCAAATTATCAGGAACACATCATCTCAATGATGGGACTGCATGCCATGGATAACTATTGGGAGTGACATCTACCTTAAAAGACTAATCCACATTTTTAAATAAGTGTCTTGTCCTGACATTATACGCAATGAATTATTTTGGCTTTTTCTTTTTTCTTTTTAATACTTCTTCCCAGCATAAATATCAGACCATTAATCCCATTTCCTTTCTTTCTCTTCCTATACCTTCCATGCCTCTTCCTCTTTTTCTTTTCCCTTTTCCTCTCTTGCATCTTCCCCAGAATCCTAGGGGAGGATGCAGCTAGATGAAGATAAGAAAACATTCAAGCAAACTGATATTAGTAGAGCTTCAGCAAATATATAAACTATGCATGTTATCTTGTTGTTTATGTGTGGGACTTGGGAGAAACTGCTGCTTGTTTTCTGTGAAGTCTGCAAATCTCTGTATTTGGTTGCAACCCCTATACAGTTTTTCACCCCATTTTCTTAGAACCCCTATCCCATCCTTTCAGCAAAGATGCACATCACAAGAATTGTTGCAATTAATAAATATTTTGCCTAGCATTCTGTAAAGGAGATGGGAGAGGAAATTCACTCATGACACACTTGTCTTTTGTTTCTAGAAACACCTTGTTTGCATGCCATAACCGTCCAGCTATCAAGCTCTTTCCATCTCCCCCTCTTGCACTCGGCCTTTTGGCTTCCTTATTCATCCTTCTTAGAGCTCACCTGCTCTAGTGCTCCTCAATCCTTTCATTTTTAATCCCCATCTTAATCTCTTTTCTTCTCTGTCCACCACCACTACTGAATTCCATTCTTAAGCATGTCAAAGCCAGTAGAAAAGGCGCCGTTCCCCACATGTACCAGCCATTTGCGTGGTTGCAGTTTAGGTATTTGGACCTCTTGTCTAGGGCAGTGATTACTCTCCTTGGCATAGGCACAGATATTCTACATACAGGTTTGCTTACCGTATTCGTAATGTGTTTTTGTGAGCATAACCATCCATGCACTCCAAATGCATAATCCACTCCAATGTCGTTCCATATCCTATTTTTTTTTCCGATCAAGCAATTCATTTTACACAAAAGAAAATGCAGCAATAGGCTCCTAACCATGGTATTATCTAGTTTTACAATCTATTCCACCAATTTGGAATTGTTTGTCTAATTAAGTGTGGAATAACTAACCAAAGACATTGTTATGTCAATAGTTGGGGAAAAAAACCTGAAAGAAAGAGACTTCAAATACACATTCTGTGTTGGCTTATTTTGTAATACTGGAACTGGAACTGTGAACATTTGTCCTTAACCACCTGACGAAACAGGCTTTGTCAGCAGAGGGCATTGGAAAGACACTACTGGAGGAAGAATGTTCTCTTTCTGAATTTTACTATCTTCCAGCTCTTGCTGCATTGCTACCATCTCTGAAAAGGTGAGTCACCTGCTGACACTCACCATCGAATTTATTTTGCCTGTCCAGGACTATACCAGCTCTGGTCTTGTGGCTGGGGAAAGCTGGCAAGTTTCTCTGCCAAACAGTGGACCATCGCCACACCCTCTGCAAGGAGCTCTGAATCTTAGGCGGGTGAAAGGGAGGACATCATATCCTTGGGTACCCGCTCCCCTCAGCCCTAGGATGTCTTTAAAGATCTCTTCTCACTGCTTAGCAGCTAATCCTTTGTTATCAGATACTAATTCTTCATGTTAAATTGTCTTTGCTCAAATTATTGTCATGGTTTCTGTTACCTAATCAGACTCTGAGTGGTTGAATAAGTAAAATGCTTAATATGATGCTTAGCTGACCAATCATGTGAAAAACATAATATTTTAAATTACTCAAAATAACATAAATAAATAATAGTTTTAAAATAAGCATTTTTTAAAATATTAGGGAGGGAAAATTATCAAAGATAATGCAGTAAAAAAAGAATAAACAAAAAAAGAGAACAGAATGAAACAGAATGTGTCAAAAAATGCCATACAAGAGCAAATACTTCATGTAGGATAATACAGAAAACAGATCAATCTCTTTATTAAAAGTCAAAGATTCTTGTGTTGTGATCCATGAGAGGTTTGATGTCATGAAGTAATTTATTCACGTAGTTGGGTGCACTGTTGTTTGGAGAGTAAATATTAACTATGGTTATTTCTTCCTGTTGAAGGGTTCCTTTTAGTATTAAGTAGTGGCCTTCTTTATCTCTTTTGATTGATTTATGATTGAAATTTAAACCTCTCATGGATCACAACACAATAATACTGGGAGACTTCAACACTCCGCTGTCACCATTAGACAGATCATCAAAACAAAAAATCAATAAAGAAATCGCCAGCCTGAATAACTCCACAAACCAAATGGACTTCACAGACATATATAGAATTTTCCATCCTAAGTTAGCAGAATACACCTTCTTCTCTGCAGCACATGGATCCTTTTCCAAAATAGATCATATTCTGGTGCATAAAGATAATCTCAGCAAATATAAGAAGGTAGACATCATCCCGTGTGTCCTTTCAGACCACAACGCTATGACCCTAGCAATCAACAGTAATAATCATAACAGAAAACACACATATTTTTGGAGATTGAATAATACCCTATTAAATGAAGAATGGATCCAAGAAGACATGAAAGAAGCAATCCACAAATTCTTGGAAGAGAACGAAAATGAAGACACAACATATCGAAACCTCTGGGACAGCATGAAAGCTTTCCTAAGGGGAAAATTCATAGCATTGAGTAACCACATTAAAAATGAAGAGAGATTCCAAATAAATAAGCTTACACTCCATCTCAAAGCCCTCCAAAAGGAAGAACAATCTAACCCCAAAGCCAGCAGAAGGAAGGAAATAATCAAGATCAGAGCTGAAATCAATGAAATTGAAAACAAAAAAACAATAACAAGAATTGATGAAACAAAAAGCTGGTACTTTGAAAAAATAAACAAGATAGATAGGCCACTAGCGAATCTAACCAAAAGAAGGAGAGAAATGAGGCAAATCAATAAAATCTCCAATGAAAAGGGATTGATCACCACCAACCCCATAGAAATCCAACAAATTATAAGATCGTATTTTGAAAACCTATACTCCTCCAAATTTGATAACTTGAAAGAAATGGATAAATTTCTTGACACTTACAACATCCCTAAATTGAATCAGGAGGATATTGAAGTCCTAAATGGCCCAATCACAGGCACTGAAATCCAGATTGCAATTAAAAGTCTACCAAAGAAGAAAAGCCCAGGACCGGGCGGCTTCTCCACTGATTTTTACCACACTTTTGAGGAGGAACTAACACCTCTCCTTATTAAGTTATTTCAAGAAATTGAAAAGGAGGGAATGCTCCCATCCACTTTTTATGAAACAAACCATAACTCTGATACCAAAACCTGACAAGGATACATCAAGAAAAGAAAACTACAGACCAATATCCCTTATGAACTTGGATGCAAAAATCCTCAACTAAGTACTAGCAAACCATATTCAAAAACTTATTCAGAAAATAATCCATCATGACCAAGTGGGCTTCATATCAGGAATGCAGGGCTGGTTCAACATATGCAAAACAATTAACGTAATCCACCACTTAAACAGAATCAAGGACAAAAACCATATGATCATCTCATTGGATGCAGAAAAGGCCTTTGATAAAATCCAGCACCCTTTTATGTTCAAAACTCTAGAAAGGATGGGGTTCAAAGAACCATTTCTGAACTTCGTTAAGGCTATATATGCTAAACCCTCAGCTAGTATAATACTAAATGGAGAAAAGCTGAAAGCATTTCCACTAAAGTCGGGAACAAGACAAGGATGTTCACTCTCACCTCTTTTATTCAATATTGTTCTTGAGACCCTAGCTGGAGCAATTAGGCAAGAGAAAGAAATCAAAGGGATAAAAATAGGAAGAGAGGAAGTCAAACTCTCTCGTTATGCTGATGACATGATCCTGTATCTGGAAGATCCAAAAAACTCCATCAATAAACTACTTGAACTCATAAGCAGATTTAGCAAAGTGGCAGGATACAAGATCAACAAGCATAAATCAATAGCTTTCCTATATACCAATAATAACAGGACTGAAGAAGAAGTCAGGAAATCAGTCCCTTTCAAAATAGCTTCAAAAAAAAAATACTTGGGAATTAACCTAACAAGGGAAATCAAAGATCTCTTCAATGAAAACTATTGAACATTGAAGAACGAAATCCAAGATGACCTAAGAAGATGGAAAGATGTCCCATGTTCTTGGATAGGCAGAATTAATATAATAAAAATGGCCATTCTACAAAAGCTTTATATAGATTTAATGCTATCCCTATAAAGATATCTATGTCATTCTTTATAGACATAGAAAAAGCAATTCTCAAATTCATTTGGAACAACAAGAAACCAAGAATTGCCAAAGCACTACTAGGCAAGAAAGATGAAACAGGCGGATTTGCCATTCCAGACCTAAAACTATAGTATAGAGCCATAGTAACAAAGACAGCATGGTACTGGTATCAAGATAGGAAAGAAGACCAATGGAATAGAATAGAAGACCCCGAAACAAATCCTCAAATCTTTAAAAATCTGATTTTTGACAAAGGGGGACAAAATATTACATGGAGAAGTGACAGCCTCCTCAACAAATGGTGCTGGACAAACTGGTCATCCACTTGCAGAAAGTTGAAATTAGACCCATATCTTTCTCCTTGCACAAGAATCAAATCAAAATGGATCAAGGAGCTTGGTATTAAACCAGCTACGTTGCAAATGATAGAAGACAAAATTGGTCAACATTTGGGAGTAGGCAAAGACTTTCTCAACATGTCTCCAAAAGTGAAGGAAATAAAGTCAAAAATCAGTGAATGGGATGCCATAAAGCTGAAAAGCTTTTGTACTGCCAAGGAAACAATCAAAAGAGTCAAGAGGTTTCCTACGGAAATGGAGAGAATCATGGACTATGATTCCTCTGACAAGGGTCTCATATCCAGAATCTACAAAATCCTCAAAAATGTCAACTACAAAAACACTAACAGCCCAATTAATAAATAGGCCAAAGAGCTAAATAGAGACTTCTCAACAGAGGACATTGATCAAGCCAATGAATACATGAGAAAGTGCCCTAAATCTCTAGTAATCAGAGAAATGCAAATGAAAACCACATTAAGATATCACTTACGCCAGTCAGAATGGCAAAGATGAAGAAAATAAACAATAATAGATGCTGGAGGGGCTGTGGAGAGAGAGGCACACTAACACACTGTTGGTGGAGCTGCAGACTGGTACAACCCCTTTGGAAAGCAGTGTGGAGAATCCTCAAAAATCTAGGGATGAGCCCACCATATGACCCTCCTATTCCACTCCTGGGTATCTTTCCAGGGGATTTAGAATCAGCACATTATAGTGACACAGCAATATCTATGTTCATAGCAGCACAATTTACTATTACTAGGCTATGGAAACAACCCAGATGTCCCTCACTGGATGAATGGATCCAAAAACTGTGGTACATTTATACCATGGAATATTACACAGCAATTAGAAACAATGATATTGCAGCCTTTGAAGGTAAATGGATGAC